>JACBWW010000073.1:840131-857897 GCA_020086605.1 Lanius collurio | reverse complement strand
TTGTGGCAAGTATTTATAAATTGCTGAAAATACAACCACCAAACTTCCTGATTTTATGTGCTGGAGAGGTTAAAACTGCCAGGTTAAAACCCATGTGCTGCTGAAAGTAAATGTCCCAGCTTCTTCTTACAAAAGTGAAAGAGAGTAGATCCCAAGCTATGAATTCTTGCTTATGAGGCATCTCTGAAGAATGAAGGGTTGGGAGAATAGGGCCCTTTAATTAAACCTGCATCGTTACTTTTAATTGCATTTACTTACTATTTTCTCTTGTTCACATTTTTGCATTTCTCTCATCTAGTGTGTTGAACGCAGACTGAATGGTCTTCCTTCTGCTTGGAAGTTTCCTAATTTTGAAGTGCTGTGGAGCTGGCCTAGTTTGGAGGAGCACTTGGGCACAGCCAAGTTTTTGAGGTGGTCCTGTTTGTCACCACAGATCCCTCCTGCCTGTGCTCTCCTGCATGTGGTGGGAGGCTCAGCCACCATATGAGCTGTGCCTCTGACACCTTTGAGTCTCCTTCCAGACCAAAGCTCACTCAAAGCCCATCCAGCCCTCCAAAGTTCACTGTAAGAGCTCCAGAGTGCACAGCTCCTCAGCCAGATAGAACAGGAGGTAATGACACCTTACACAGCCCATTCTAGATAGAAAGAAAATAATTTAGCAAATTGCAAATGATGCATACTTAACTATTTATGCAGCATCTTCCTGTCATCAACCCAAAGCAATTTTACTTCCGTGTTGAACAGTGGATGAAAATGTTCTATAGATTTAACCATTGCGGGAGTTCCTTTTAAGTGGTGCAGTAATCTCTCTCTGGCTAATTTAGTGTTGTAATAAGGCACCACCCTCACAAGTCCTTTGTGTTCTTGTGTCAATACTGCCCCCAAACCAAAAGTGCTGGCATCTGCATCTGTCGGAAAAGTGGGTCTGAAACACAGACTGAGAAAGGAGCAATATGGCCATCAGCAGAGCAATATGGCCATCAGCAGGGCAATCTCAAAAGCCTTTTGCTAATTTTGAACATACCCAATTTCATTCAGATTTCCTCTAAAATGTGATAATCTCTCTCAGCAAGTCCATGATATGGTTTAACAGCACTGGAAAATTCAACAGTAAACCTCAAACAGAAGCTGCCTGAGATGTACCTGGCAAGCCAGAATGCTTCAGTACAGATTCAGTTTGGCTCTTGCCCCTGGGGGTTCCTTGTCCACTGCTCAGGATTCAACTTGAACCAGATCACGTCTCTTGTTGGGATTGAAAATCCTTAACCAAAGACCTCTAAGGAAAATATCTGTCAGTTTTGCTCTTTTCTGTTTCAAGCATACAACACAACAGTGGAAAAAAATCCAAAAGGAATCTTGGACATTACTTATATTTCCTTTCCTCTTATGGTTTTCTTTGCTGGCATTTACTAAGCCCGTGAGACCTTACACAGTTATGGTTCCCATCTTCAATACTTGAACATTTGACAAACAGTTCAGTGGCACAAGACATTGGCAGCTCAGATTCCACATCTCCAAAGAGGTTTCATCTATTCCCAACCTTTCTTTATCTACCACAGCATGTAGTGATGCCGTTGGTGGCTGCCTTTGGGGAGAGGACATCCTGCACACTGCAGGCTTAGTGCCCATAAGACATTGGTTCTATTGAGCTACATATTTCAAATGAATTTCCGTGGACTGAAGTTGCAGGACACATTTTATGCTATTTATCATTCAGCAATTAGCAATAATAACATCCAAACTCATTATTAGGTTGTCTGCTGTCCACAACTTTTGGTGAAATCCAGAAATTTATCTCTTAAGCCTAACTTCATAGAAGTTGCTTTGCTTTTGCTCAGAGCCCTCAGAGCTCTCATTTCCAGCCTGGAGTGGGATGGGTGCAGCTGTGTAGACATGCAAGACATGGTGAGTGTCTGTCATATCCCCTTGTGAGCTGCTGGGCAGCAGTGAGATGTGAGCACGAGGAGGTAATACAAGCCATACAGCACAAGTGAACACAATATTTAGACTGATGACAGGACAGCTGTTGGTAAAGCATACAGGCTGTGTTTTACTGCAGAGTAGAGGTTAGTGTATTTTATTCCCACCCAGCACATACCCCCAACACTCCATCTGGCTATGCTGTGCAAGCGCAGCCCAAGAAAACTATGTACCCTTAAAAAATTACTCACACAAGAAAAATGATGCTAAAACAACATGAGAAGGGCATGGATTAAAATGCCATAAGCAGAGAAATACATGCTGAGGGGTCTAATTTTGTCCTCAGGTCACCCTGCTTTCAGCAGAGGGGAAGAGGAAGGACTGCAAAGGTAGTTCTGGTAGCTCTGAGGCTCACGGCAGGCTGAGCTGCCTTGTTCCTGCCCCCTCGGAGCAGGTGACAGGCTTTCCATAGGCCTACATGCCACATTAATTCATCAAAGAGGCCCTTAATTGCTAGTAAATGAGGAGCTGGCTGAGCTCTAGGGTGGCCAGACTACCAAACGGGGCTGAACCTGTCACCTATCCCATGTGGACTACCCAAGAGCCATCAGGCTTCAGGAGTGACATTTTCCAAACCCAGTGCAGACCAGAGTGCTGTCCAGGACCTCTGATCCTGCTTCACAACTCACTGGAAGAATGAAGAAATCACTCAGACATGGACTATAAAAAGCCCTTGTATTTACTTAGTTTCATAATGGAAAATTAAAGTAATTGCAGAGGAGGAGGAGGCGGCATTTTTTCAGTTGCAAGTGCAATATTATCCATGTCCATATTTTATCATTGGAGTGGCACAAGTAATCAAGGAGGATCACGTGGCCATTGTTTGTCAAGTGCCTTTTTGTCACAGGCAACTATTTCTTTGCATGTGCCCATTTCAGAAGAAGAAATTGGTTGGATCCCCATCATACCCTGCTCCAAATCCTCTGTGCAGAGGAGGCATTGCTTCATGCTGACAGCAGTGGGGCAAGAATTATTTATATTGAAGAGGATCAGGCCCTGCATTTTGAAATGTCACACTTCTGCTTAGAAATACATATGATTATTGTCAGTATGCAAGTATGTAATATAAATATTCAAACCTTGTGGACCTAATTAAAGGCCTACAGACTGATACTGACTTTTGGTTGGTACAAATGAGTGTGTACAAGAATTTACCCTGCTCAGAATCTGTCCTTACCTGTTTTATTTACCTCAATTCTATATAAAGGTTCAAGCAAAAGACTCGACACTTAACAAGAAACATCCTGCATTTAACCCCAGTTCCACCCCCAAAATTTCCCAGTCACTATTCCAAGTGTCTGGGTAACATCCACTGGTTAGGGCTTAGTCCTAAGAGAGACTACTAAAGATAACAAATAAATACAGGAGGAAACAATAATAAATAATCAACAACAATAATAAAACTGGAATCCAAGTGTGAAGTATGTTTGTAATTGTCTGTGTTAGAAAATAATCAACTAAATAGCAATAAATAATAAAAATTTATATTAACAATTCATTTGTGCTGATACAGACCTTCAAGTTAGAGTTCATTACATTAATTTACTAATTAATTAAGCACTACATCACCTGGCACCTACATAGCTTTTATTACACTTTATGGATGGAAAACTTAAGAGTCTTGCCTAGGGACACAGTGAATCAGTGGCAGAGCTGGACAGAGAACTGGAATATCCTCCACAGCTCTGTTTACAGCACAAAGTTGCCCTGATTTTCTGTCTAATTTAGTTCAGCAGATGCAATTCTCAGTGTGGGGACTTCAATTTGGGTGCAAGATGGAGTTATTTTGTTTGAGCTTAAATCAGTTCTTAATTATATCAAGGTAGTTATATAAAGGCAGCTTTAAAAATATCCTTGTAAGCATCTACATTTTGGGCTATTGACTTAAAAACACACCTTTAGTTTAAATGCTGCAATTTTCCTGATAGGTCCCAAGTGACAGCAGCTCTTGAGGTCCCTCCCTTCACCATTTCACTAGCAAACCTCACCTGCTGAACTGAGATGTGCCATTTTGAGTGTCTCCAACCAAACAGTGCAAATATTGGCCCTGAATTTGGTTAAAGACAGAGCTAGTGCAATTTAGTTTGGCTTTTTAATAAATGGTTTAAAATTCTTCCAAGTCAGGCTTTGCAACCAAGTCTCAATTGCTGAAGGAGATGCTGTAAGTGCGTGGAACTGAGTTAATTACAGCACAATGACCCTTCCACGCTCCCTCTCCTGGGTATCAGGGCACACTTCCATCAGGGAACATTTATTGATAGATTTGTCTGAAACCGAGCCCCTTCCATTTGGTGAGCCACACCAAGAGAAGGTGTCTTGGTTTGAAAAGACAGATGTCTGTTAAGGAAGACAGGAGCCTCCCTTGAAGTGAAGGATGCAACCCCCTTCTCTCTGAATTATTATAATTTTGAAATTAAGGGGGCTTTTAGGCAAAGATGTAAAGAATAGGAATAACAGTTCTTTGGTAAAGTACA
The DNA here is from genome assembly GCA_020086605.1 of Lanius collurio. NCBI lineage: Eukaryota > Metazoa > Chordata > Aves > Passeriformes > Laniidae > Lanius > Lanius collurio. The sequence goes on along the minus strand of JACBWW010000073.1, from coordinate 853,443 downwards.
GACAGATTTGTCTGAAACTGAGCCCCTTCCATTTGGTGAGCCACACCAATGTCCTGGGCAAGAGAAGGTGACTCGATCCTCTCTTGTGTCTCCACTGGTCACATTGGCACTGGGACACACACACAGGGACTCCTGGGCCCTCTCCCTCTCCCAGCAGTGCGTGCCAGCCTGCCAGGATGGCGTGGGAGTTTCCCACTGGCCCAGGGAGATGGAGGCAAACCAAGGGCTGTGTAAGGAATGCAGGAGAACTGCACGGGATAATGGGAAACATTATTTATAGCCTGAATGCAGAAAGCCTCCCCTTCCTCCCCCCTCGTCAACAGACAAACCTGTGTCCAGTAATGACAAAGTCATTACCTTTTTATTATTTTTCAATAGGATTCAGATGTAGCGTGTCTGTTCCTTACAGGCTGTCCTGATGGCTCCAGTCTCCTGTCACACTGGGAACACTCATTTAAACGCACCAAGTGGGTGTGGAGTCACCAGCCATGCTTTAGAAAATTTGGGCCTTACCCTCCCAGAAGCCTATTATCTCACTTATTAAGGGAGAATTATAATGTTTCCCTTCCTCCAGAGAGGCGTTTGGGACTATGATAAAGGCTTTGTGAGAACTGCTGCAAGATCAAAGCAGGGATCCCATTGGAGAAGTTCAGCATAGTGCTGTCCCTGATAAGACATGGTTTGGGGAGCTCCTAATAGAAATGATGGGCTTTTCAATATTTTTTTTTTTCTTGCACAAATGTTATCCTTGAGAAAAATAATTTTTTCATGTGGAAATCCTAAAATTATATGATCCTCAGAAACTGAAAAGACTGAAATTCTTTTAGATTTGATGGCTTTTCAAGCTTTCCATCCCAATGTCATGTTTCCCATGAGAAGCTCCTATTCTGACATGCTTTTGCTCACTATTCCACCACTGCTCATTCTCTGAAAAGTTTCCTCCTTTACCTGCTGCCCCTCTGTAACTCCAATCCTCCTTTTCTTCTTGCATTTAATGCCATAGCATTCTTTGTCTTTGTTTTTATCCTTTATAGATGTCCTTCCCTCACTTTGTATCTCCAACAAGACCCCTGTGTGTGGGTCTGATAACCCACGTAGCACCCATGTCTCTGGGATTTATTTTGAGATCTGCTGCTTGTTTATTTATTTCCCTTTTAGCACATTCAGTGAGGCCTGTGTGGCAGGAGATGTGAAGGGAGGTGATTATGGGAGACTATTTCCCCTCGCTGCTCATTCATGACAAACAAAGAGCAGTGATTGATGATTAAAAATGCATTCTCTGGGCTTGTTTTCTTTTGTTTTACCATTATGGAGATATTATAAATACTGAATACTAATCAATCCAGACCTGACAGGACCTCACAGACCTTCTACAATCCCAGGGCTTTGCTCTTCCTTATAACCTCTCCAGCATTCTCCTCTCCCCTTTGTTTCTAAATTAAAGACCTCCACCCCAACCAAGAAGGATTAAGTTAACTTTGGATGAATTGGCTCTCCCTGCTGCCAAATAGCCACACTCTCTCTTGAAAGGACAGTCTCTGTGCTAAGGCACCCTGGCGTTCCCCTGCCCCTTTTTTTGCCCTGCGGTGGGCTGGAAACAGAAATTAATTCCTCAGGTCAAAGGAGACTTTCTCTTATTTAGGAAGCCCAGAGTGCCACAAATTTGCTTGCAAAGCGGATACCTTGTGGGGAGGAGATCAGGAAGTCCCCTCTAAAAAACTCTCATTATTCGTAGCAGTGAGGCTGGATTTCTCCCTGGGCATTTCTGTGCAAAAGCCAGAGTGCCATATCTGATTCTGCAACATTACACAATGTCCAGATAAACAGCAAACTCGGTGGTGCTTGCATTCTTTTATCTTTATTCAGTCAAATTAACTGCTTTCTCTTTCCCTTCCCACACCCCTGCCTTCCCCTCATTCTCCCTCATTCATGTAAAATAGAGATGCACCACACTGGCCCCTGCAAAAAATTGATCAAAATCATCTATCCTAATGGAATGAGAAGATTTTTCTTCACTTTGGCCAAAACTACTGCTTTTCTCTAATCAGCTATTTCCTGTGAGATTTTTTCCAGTGTTCTGCTGAAGTTAATATTAAATCTCTCAAACAACAAAGCTCTGACTGGCTCCAGTGTGAGCACAGTTATGTTGAGGCTCAGCTTTTGCTGAAGTCCCCCCAGAGAGCAGAGTGAGGTCCCTCTTCTGCTCCTGACTGCACATGGGCAGACCCGAGGTGCTGACGGGGACACCAGGACACCAGCAGAGTGTAACAGCAAGCAGCACGAGGGTTTGGTTGCCTGCATAGCTCAGATTACAGAAAATAAACTACAGTGGGCACTGACATACATTTTTCTTAATAGGCTTAGAACCAGCCCAGGAATAGCTGAGCTCAGCTGGAATGTATCAGGAACGAGAAGGAAGAGAATCTGAGCTGGGCTAGCAAGAAATTTTAGTCTGAACCATATGGCAAGAAACTGCAGAATGTTCTTATCTTGAAGCCTGAGGATTTATTTTATGCACATAATTGCCTGATCATCTTGATGTAGCATCTCTTAGGAGGAGGGTGTTACACTATCTAACCACCACTGCTGGAAGTTGACAATCTCTCCATCATCTTAACTTTCTTAAATAATTTTAAATATATATCTGTGTTTATGAAATATCGAGGGCCTGATCCCACTGAAGTCTCAGGAAGGACTCTAATCAGTTTGAATAGGCATTTGGATCAAGCCCATAGACACTCACTACTTTTCTCTTTAAGTATTGTATCTCTGCATTACCTCTTTGCCTGCTACTCTTCTGTAGTACACACAGGATCTTCCTCTCTTTGAAATCTATTGGTTTTTTTCTTTTCTATGAAAACAGCACTTCTCTATAATCTGTGTTCAAAAATGAAAGCCACTGTTCTCAAGTAATGAGGTAGCCTAAAATGCTGATTTTTAGCCAGTACACTTTATCCCTCTGTGTCCAAATTCACCTCTTCCCCTCTTCCCAGAGCAGTGTGAATCAACTCAAAGTGATGGGGGCTTTGCATCAGTAATGATAAGTAAATCTGCTTCAGACTTCTGAGTTTAGCCTTGAGTCTGCAAGCTGCCTTCAGTTGCAATGTAATTACCATCAGTTCACCAACAAATTCCATTTGCAGACTTGTTTCACCAGATTCAGAACACAGATTGATCGAAGCTGCTCTTTGGTGAGCTTCTGCAATGCCATGGTGTTTTTACACCGTGATCTGTTCAAAGGAAATGTTGTTACTGGCATATTTTAAAACATACACACTTTCACCCAAAGATCCTAACTCATCTGGCAGTTTGTTTCAATGATACCACTTAGCATAAGCTTGGCAGAGACAGAAATGCATGTGTATGCATGTCTGTATGTATATGTATGCACATGTCCTACACCCACCCACACCACTTACTAATCTATTGGCTGATGTATTTATGGCTAGTTTGCTTACAAACCACTGCCCTCTGAGGAGCTCAGCCACCTCCTGCAACCATGGCACACTCTTGTCTCAACAGCAAAACCTGCACTTCAGAAAGACAAAGACTCTGTTTATAACCTGATTAAGGCCAGTGCCCTTTATGCACATGTGAAGCCCAGACCAGACATGCTTTTTGGCAATGCTACCTTTGAGGTGTGCTCTCCTTGCTGCCTGGTTCATGCACCTCCCAGCCCATTTCTCTCTAGTCACAGTGAACCCCCAGAGGCCCCAAGGACAGGAGGACCTGCCTTCCCTCTCCCTTTAGCTGATGGCCTCTCTTCTCACTCTTCTTCAGAAGATTTTTCTCATACTCTTATGGAAAACAGGCCATGCTTGGGGTTACACAGCATAGCAAAGCCGAAAAGATGGATTGGAGAATGATCCTGGAACACAGTCCCTAGAAAAATGAATCTAGAACTTGAAAGTGAAGAGATGAACATACAGCCAGGTCCCATCTGGATTAATTTGCTCAGACTAGAAGAAAGGCTGGGGCAATTCTTCAGTCCATGATATTAAAGAGGTCAGAGAGAAAATCACACTGGTCCTGGGAATAAATGAATTGGATTACAAAGTATGATGACACTGTGCAGTACAATGCTGGTTAAGGATATCCAAGCTACTGCTGAATAAGTACAGCAAGCAGTGGAAAATTATACCAGACAGATCACTGTACTAATAGAGCCCTACTCTTCTGATATCAGGCTACTCAGGTATCTCTAAAACTGTGAGGTGTACACATGTACTAAACACTGCATCTGCCACTTCGACTGTTTTGTCACTGTACCTCAACATCCGAATCTGTAAAATTGGAGGGGGGCCGGGGGGTGGGGAGATCACTGCTACTGTATTTGGAAGGAGCTATGAGACTTATTTGATGTTTTTTAAGAGCCCTGAAACCTCAGAGAAGGGCAATTTATTGTTCTTATTTTCCTGTGATCACACTATTCCCACTGGGATTGTTTATTTCTCAGCTCTGGGTTTCAATTTATTTATTTCTCATTGTGCTCTGGGTTTCCACACAGAGCAATTTCCACTAGCAAAGACTGAAGGGACTATTTTCCTTTTCTGGCTTCAACTTAACAAACATACAGGCTGATAAATCCTCTTGTGAAAATCCTACAGGGTGAAGCAGGCTACAGATCAAAGGCAAGGAACATTTGTCCTCTACTATGCTACCAATACCAGCAGAACTTCCTCACCTTCATAAAATGATCCTTCATAAAAGCTCATGTCCCACCCTCCCACTCTCAGTTCCCAGATCCAGACTTCTTTGTCACACATCTCTGCCACCCTGATCTGACAGTGTAACCTGGCTCTATTGGCATTAAAAGTTCAATTTCCTCTTGGAAACACATATGGGAGCAGCAGGAAACAAGGAAGCAGAGAGAATACTCCTGGATCCCAGGCTGGCTGGTATGTGGAGCTACAGGTCCTTGGTGAGTTTGGGGGGAAACTCCACCCAACTCCATGTCCTAGCTCCACCTGGGAATGCCATGCAGAGAGCAGCCACCTCAGTGCACTCTCAGGATACTCAGATCTGGGCAGACTTTGCTTGTCTCTGCTTTGGTCTGGTTCCAGTTTCTTCTCCTTCCTGCTCCCACATCACAAACATGCTGTACCTGAGACACCTATGGAAATACAAAGGTCACTGCACTGCTGTGTGTGAGTGCAGAGCTGCTTCCAAGCAGCACACTCAGCACACCCAAGGACCTGCTTCCATGTGGTCTCCATGAAAATCCATTCAGTCCTAGGAGAAGGTAAAAGCAGGTCCTTGATAACCCCAGCTCAGCCTTGCTCCTTCTGTGTGCTGAAGCCATTACTACAAACACCTCAGGAATGGCCTGAAGGCCCAGTCCCGGTCCCAGTCCCAGTCCCAGTCCCAGTCCCAGTCCCAGTCCCAGTCCCAGTCCCAGTCCCAGTCCCAAAGTCCTTGCTCTAATTCAAGTATCAGGGAAGGTGCTAAAGTTGAACTTATAAAAACTTGACCAAAGGAATCAGGGAATAGCCTTTGGGTGTAAAAGGACTGGGTCATTTCTATTGCCCAAGTCAGCAGGGTATTTAAAGTGGGATGTGTGTCTGATGTGTTTATGTCCCCTGGCTCTACTGCACATGGCAGCCACAGAGTAGGGGAGTAGCTAAGCACTTGCTTAACCAGAAGTACTGGAAAGGCCCCAAGTGGTCTCAGAGTTTTGAGTAACTATTGGACCTTCTGCTTTCAGGAGTGTATCTCACATTCTTAAGATCTGAGTCATGATTCACAAACTCAGATAATCCCTTCAGTGTATTTAGGGGAAAACTATGAATTTTGGTTCTATGCAAACTACACCTATTCTCTGTTATTAAACTGTTTCTCTCTGGCACCATTATGAAGTAATCAGAGTGTCCACAACTGATTCATGTACTTGAAAAAGTAGATAGTAATGTCACGAAAATATGTAGAAAAAGTTTGGAGATTGCCAGTACCCTAATGGTATGTACAGATTATCTCAAGTGGCTGAATTATTACAGCTCATTGTTCCCTCTCCCCAGCTGAGACACAGGACCTGACCGTACTCCTGAGCAGCTGAAATGGCAAAGTAAAATACATTTGTCTGAACCAACATAAATACCAGCATGGTTCAACCAGGCAAATTTTACTCTAGAACTGCACTGATAATTACTGTAGCAACTTTATTGGTTACCTATTAAACTAAGGTTTGACTTGAATCATACCCTTATACCAATAAATTCGGTTTGGTGCTATTGGAGACACTCTGCTTTTCTGTGGACTGAAATAGTTTATTGGTTTCAATGGCTTATATGATAAACCAGGTTATATAATAGTGCATATCAAACTGTGCCCAGCAGACTTATAGCCAGGTTTTAATATCCTAACTTTAGTTGAAGAGCCCTAAATGTTAAACCTCAGTCTCCCTAAGGCTTAGAGCACACTTTGTCAATGAATGTGCAAGTCAGAGGAAACGGGTGACTTCCTGTAGGTGGATGGCAGTCTAGTGCTCACTTTGCCTCTGTTATTAAAATTAAACTCTATGATAATCAACATTAGGGCAAGCATCTCAAAACTGACTCTGTAATTTCAGGGGCTCAGTGGGAACAACGGTCAGGAATCCCTGTAGGCAGTTTCATAAAAACACCCCTATGAGTATAGCTAAAATGGAGAAAACAATTCAGGTGAAAAATTAAAAGGAAAACTCTAGAAAGCTTCAGTGAGACACAGCTGCTAATCAGCCCAGAGGGGTGGGGACGATAATTTATTGCTATAAAGTGGACTTACGTTCCCTTACCTGTGAATGTTATCATCTTTGATAAGCCACATGCATGCATATTTTATATTTCTATGTTAAAAAGCAAAGTACAATCTTACAATGAAAAAAAAAGCCGAGTAAGTACAAGGCCAGGTTGCCCATGGAGGCAGGTGTGTGTGTTCGTGAAACGCTCCTTCCTCCCTGCCCAGAGCCTGCCTTTATAGCATGGTCACAAGATGGAGTTACTGTAAACATGGCCTTCTAAAGTCACCAAAAAAGTTCAGCACCTCTTGCAGAAAGGATCAGTTTACACCATCTAATTTTTCTGTCTGACTAAGACATTAAGTCAGATATCGTTTCCTGCTCACAGCCCATTTAGCCATTAAATCAAGCTTTCTCCCTGTCCTCTCCAGGATTACTTCTTGAATCTTTCTGTCCCCTTTCCGTTCCCTGTGTTTCCAACTGTTTTTTCCCAAAAACCATTTCCCCTGAGCTTTTTTCCAATATGAAGCTGAACACTTTCATAGGTATCTGCAATTCTCTTTGGCCCAAATCCTAAGAGACCCATTCTGTTTATATTCCAGAAAATTCCTGTCATAGCCACTGGGCACACCTTGGGATCTGACCAGCAGGAAAAGCTCAGCTGTCCCATGTGCAGGGAGGAGAGGAGATCAGTGGCCAGATTCCAGAGATAGGGGTAAGCTCACTGTCCATTGGTGAGGAGCACACAAAACCTCCACCACAACCAATGAGGAGCTCTGTGGAATGCACAACTTGTCCATCCCTGGGCAGAGCATCAGTAAATTCTATTTCCTTCTGCTCCTGTGCTCACACAGCACTGAACAGCTTCTGGCACGGGGTGGCTGTGGCTGCTACTCGAGAGACAATAACCAAAACACTTAGGAAAGGCAAGGAAAAGGATGCTTGTTTTAAAAGAGCATAGGTTGTGTCTGTGGTGAGAGAACAGCATCATCAAGTGCCTGCAGCATGTACCTGTCTGCTGGGAAGCCTGGTGGGAATTGGGCTAGTTGCACCTCTCTGGGAAGCAGAGAAAACTCTGTGTGCTGCCCACACATCCACACTGCCCACAGAGGGCAACAGTGCCCAAAATATTTCAAGATGGGCAAAATTTAATCAACCCTAGCCCCCAGCAAGGGCTGGCTCTGATCCAGACACCCGTCCACTCACCAAGACTGAGTTCAGTTTGTTGTCAGCGGGCCAGCTTGGGGAGGTTTCCTTCAGGAAATCTACCACTGACTTTGGCTGGATTTCCCAGCTTCCATAGCCCAGACCTTCACAGCTTGCAGTGGACTGTGGTGGGTGTCTGCTTCTCTCACTGTGCCATGAGCCTGAAGGAGAGGGTGTCCTGTTAGCTCATATGCTGTGAGTTTGCAACCCCTTGGATGATCCTGACTGGAATTTCACTAGTCCCAGTAAAGCTCCCTGCAGACAGAAAGGGGAAATAGCTCTGTGCACTGTTCCTCTCCTGCACCCAAACATGGTATCTGCATCCAGGGAACAATGACTTTAAAAGGACTTAAAAAACAGGCATTATTTGTCATCTGGAAGAGCTATAAAAAGAAACACTTCTCAAGTAGTGAGTGTGAATACCATTACTTTACAGATTCAAGGGAAAAAAAGCAGATAACCTTGGGGAGACCTGACCTTCAAACAGGTTCAAATGACTTTCCCGTGCTTTCCCTTCCTCTCTCCCACACAAGCACAAAATTACATACATGTATACACTCCCACACCTATATACTCCCACATAAACAGAAGTTTGTAGACATGCATATGTCCTCTCTTACAAACACACACACATACACACACACACACAAAACTTCCTGTACATGTTCTTAGGTACAGGAGGCACTTGCCCCCCTTCACATTTTTACACATTTTTCTGCACCACAATGACATTCTCATTTGTGCACACACACATATGAAGCATAAAATGCAAACACAGTATGATAACTGCAGAAGAAGGATCAGACCTCTCAATGGTATCAGTGTTGGGATTTATTTTGGAAAGGAATTCCAGTATTTGTTCCAGACCCACAGTGTTTAGATCATCAGAATATAATCATATGAATTTACATAGTTAAAAATCAGACTACCTTAAAAAAAAGCAAAAGAAGCCCTGACTTTTGCAGTGTCCTGTCCCTTCAAATCCAGCTTTCTAGGCAGTGTGGCTCAACAGAGATCCTAACAATGCTTCCAGAATGAGGTGCATGCCTGTCTGAGGAGATTCAATAACTGTGCCCAGATTCCCATCCAGAGCAGGACTTTGCAGGGTGTTGATACTGTTATCAAGCCCATTATCTGAGACTGGGGCACATTGTGTGGCTGTTCCTTCAGGCACCCCTGGTTTTGTGACCAGACACATTTATGTGCTTTGCATGTGCTGTGGGTATGATTGTCCATCAGCTACACCACACATCCAGCTTGTGACCATGCAAAGCCAAGGGGGAGATTCAGAACAACTCACTGAAGTGCTCAAAGCTGGGATATGGCTACCCACCGTGTCATTTTTTTGCCAGAACCAAGGGAAGCAGTCGTTCTTCCCTACAACTTTCAACATCAGCTGAACATTCTGCTGAGGTGGAACCTGCTCATGTCCCTGGCAAGGCTGACAATGATGCTGTCTCTCTTCTACTTCCTTCTGTGCAGGGACCTCAAAGTTCAGTGCACAAAATCGGTGACCTTATTCCCTGGTATATTTGGCACCATGACTTATACAGTGACTTCAGCTTGAGGTACAGGTGTTCAGCAGCTCAGACACACAGATTCCACCAGCTCACCTCACACTGAGATAGGCAGTGGTAACTTCCTATCGTGGCCTCTTATCCCAGACAAAGTCACTGTACTGAGGCACATGGATGTGGTTTGTGTTTTGAAAACAAAATCTTATTTGAAGCACAGTATTATTTCACATGTATATTAACACAGAAAAAAGAATGTAAAAATATTTTCCTTTGGACCATGCAGTAAATCAGTGGCACAGCAGGATGAGGAAATCAGAAATCCTGTTTCCTAGATCCTGCTGTAATCATTAGATTATAGACAATGTCCCTCCTTGCTTGGGAAAACATCTTTCCATAGAGGGAGAGTTTGGTGGAAGGTAGGGTTAGAGCTGGCTTTGTATTTGCTTGTAGTGCAGAAGCAGGTATGCCACTGTGTATCTGATCTGGAACTTGCTCAGCTTAATTCCAAAAAACTGGATAACACCCATGCTGAACTCTTGATTTCTGCAGCTTAATTCTGATTTGCATCCTCTGGGAAAATGCAATGAAATCAATAAATTTACTCTATATTTTACCTGTTGCCACAGGGCCCAAAATTCAGTACTTTGTGAATTTTGGTGGCATTTAGTAAAAATTTTCTATCAGCTAGTAAAAATAGCCTCATTTGGGCAAAAGAAATCTATGAAAGAAATTTAGTGTATGGCCACAGTTCTCAAATTGCAACAAGGAGGAGAAACATTGGGGTTGATGTCCTGCTAGGACCCTCTCTGAGGTGGGAGTAAGTTTGGGCAGGACAGTGCTGGCTTACTGCAACTCATGTGTCTGCTCAAGGTCTGTCTGCAGAGTGGCAAAAGTAAAAAATGACCATGAGAGTTCCCTGGCTGCCTCTCTGCCTGCAGTCACTGTTGTCTGGGAAAGACCATGCTGGAATTTGAAAGGTGTGGGGTGCCATTGCAAAGCTGCTTTCTCGTGCCACTGCACTGTCCATAGGGGACGTGTGAGCACTCATTGCTGCTTTCTCGTGCCTCTGCACTGTCCATAGGGGACATGTGAGCACTCATTGCTGCTTTCTCGTGCCACTGCACTGTCCATAGGGGACGTGTGAGCACTCATTGCCTGGCTCCATGTGAAAGGAAGAGTTGAAGGCAGACAGATCAGGTGCTCAACTGCTTGTTTCTGCTGCATTCTGCAGAGAGAGAGGAAAGGCCTTTGCAGGGTCAGACAGCAACTGCAAAACTCAGGATGGAAGCCCACAGCCCAGTTCCAGTTGCCTTCAAACACATCCAGAAACCTCAGCTGCTGGTTCCCTGCAGCTGCTGTGGAGGAATCACAGAGCAAAAATCTGCTTCTGGAGTGTTCTCAGCACAGGTTGGCTTGGGGCTGAGGGGTAGTCCTTGGAGTGACAGCCACTCACATGGCCCTGCTCTGGCACACACAGCTCTCCAAAGCCACAGGGGCTCTGGGGCCCAGATTTTAACCTGCCCTTGATGTCTTGAAGAGCTGAGACAATGGTATCCACCATCAGTGTTTTTTCTGGAAGTCACAATGCAGTGTTTTTTCCACTGTTTTTCATAACTGAAACCAGCCAAGACATCCAAAACATGGTAGGCTTTCTCATCCTTGCTTTCTGTGGCAATGGTACAATTGTCCTTAGAGAACAGACTTACCTGCTCTTCAGTGGGTTTGGCAAATTGTATTTTTGTATTTTTATTGCCTGCTGCAAGGCACAACGAAAATCAAGTGGTTGGGAGGAAAGAGAAGACATACTGGCAAGGCCAGTCTACTCATACAAGAGTTTATGCTGCTGGTCTAAACGGTCTGATCTTACCATAAACTTTGACCACAGAGAACTGAGCTGCTGTGAAAATGAGAAGCAATGTCAACTCTCACATGAAATGTATCAGTGAGAAGAGTTGCCTGGACTCTGAGAAATGATTTGGGTCAAACAGCAATGCCTGACCACTGAAAATGTTACTGGCTTTTAGAGAGGGCAGTTACACTCCATTGCCTGGATAACTCCTAAAAGTTCCAGTATTGGTAAACTACTGCAAAAGTTGTTTCAGCTTGTAAAGCAATGAGAAGATCTCTCTTGGTAGGTCTGGCTGACTGGCAGAAAGCGCCTTTTGGCTACAGAGTCAGCTGGAAAGACCTGTGCCTTGTTCAGTCTCAGAGTATTTCCAGTTTTAGAACAGAAATGATGTTGAGATCTTCACAATTTGCTCCAGAGGATGTGACAAAATGTCTCCAGAAATCTTGTGAATGGCCAGTTGTGTCATTGAGCACCGCCTGCCTCTCCTGGCATCACGGATGTGATAAAAATCTTGCAATGGAATGTCAGTGAAGCAGAAATTAAAAAAAAAAAAAAAAAAAAATCCTCCACTCTAGTGCCTGACATTCTTTTTAGGATGCCAATAAAAGATAATGTTACCTGTAAAATGTGCAAGCTGCTTCTAGTGCTGCACCTCCCTCCTCTCCTACGCCCTTCTGCATTTGTACTTCCCTGCAGTGGACAGAGACTCAGGAGAAAAGAGCTCCAGGGCAAGAATGTCACAGACAGACCACACAACTAAATCAACACTTAAAGGAAAAAGCAAGAGAGGTGCTGAGAGTCCGACAGCTCTGCTGCCTGTGCCATTTACAGCCATGGTTTTTCCAGGGAAGCTTTTGTCCTCTCTGAATTTTGGATCAAGCTGTGAATATCTCAGTGAATATTCTAACAACCACGCCAATTACGGGACAGGTATGAGGAAAGGTTGGAGGAGGTGAGGCTGGGAGAAACACAGTCAACACTGCAGAACAGAACCAGTGTATCAAACTCAGCTCTGAGAGCACTCCAGTGGGTTGTGTCTCTCCCAGTGTGAGCCATTTCAACTGCCTCACACTCCTGCATAGTCAGAAGTTCAAGGGCAAAAGATTCAAAATGTTCCTGTTTTTCAGAGGCATAAACTATTTGTCAAAGTGCTCAGAAAGTTTGGCTGCTCCTCTTTTTTGTTTAGTTTTCCCATGCATTTGGGATGCTCCTGCTACTGGGATCTCAGTATGTAATACAGATTAAATGACTTTGTGCTGATGCAGTGAATTTCATCAGAAGATCTCACAGCATTTGCAAATTAATTAATTAAACTCTCATGGCACCCTACTGCTAGTATCACCATCTTATTTAGATGGCAACAGAGGCATGGAGAAAGAGCAGCTTTTTTCTGGACCACCCAGAATGTCTTCAGGAAAGCTGGAGAAAGAGCTCTATGGGCCTGATGCAAAGTCCGTTCTTCAAATGGCTCAACCAATTCCCTCCCTGCCCATTATCACACAGGCTGAGGATCTTTGGTGCAGCCTAACACAGCATGAAGAGGTTCAGCAGAGGAGATTTTTGTGGGAGGATACAGAATTGCTTTGGGGAAAGCAATACTTAAAGCATACTCAAAGTATGATAATTAGGAGGAGTCCAGTGGGAAAAAGCAGAGGTTTATTCCTTGGTCTGAATTGAATAGTAGAGATAATGCCTACAAGACTTTTCTTAGTCTGGCAGAGGACACCTTGGACTTGAGCTTTGCTGCTTTCATCTGCCTTGCAGTGCCTCCAATGAATAGGATTTATCTGAATGAAGCATTTTCCCTGTGGGAAGCTGCTGTGGTGCCTTTAAGATTTGGAGTGATGCCCTCTGAAAGGGGAGCAAGAATATTTCAGAGGGACTGTATCCTTCAGGAAAAAAAGCCCAAACCATGTCTTTCCAAGATGGGGTCAACTCCTCAGCCCTTTATCTGGAAGCACTTACTACACAATTAATGCAAGGAACCCTCATCAAATGAGGGACAAATCATAAAATTAGGGAAATGGA
>JACBWW010000073.1:822044-835198 GCA_020086605.1 Lanius collurio | reverse complement strand
CCGATGGCTTTGTCAGGGAGGGGGATGGTGAGGATTGGTACAGTATATAACATCTCAGCTCTCCTGGATCAGTCACGCTTCCTAATTCAATAAGGTGAGAAGGAGCATAATTTGATCATATTTGTTTTGCATCACTGCAAAAACAGAAAATGAGGGGCTGCAGAGCCGCACCAATTTACTTCATCCGACCTTGATTAAAAGAAAATTAATTGCCGCATCTCTCAGGATATCTCAGGCAGCAGCCAATGGCTCTCCAGAATGGCACAAGGAAAAAAAAAGGAACGAAAGAGCAAGAAAAAGAGAGAGAAAGGAAAGAAAAGAAAGGAAGAAAGGAAGAAAGGAAGAAAGGAAGAAAGGAAGAAAAGAAGAAAAGAAGAAAGGAAGAGGAAGAGAGAAAGAGAAAAAGGAAGAGAAAGAAAGAGAGAAAGAGAAAGAGAAAAAAGAAAAGAAAAGAAGAAAAGAAGTAAGGGAAAAAACAGGAAGAAAGGCACAGAGAATTTTTGCCCTTCATCTCATAGCACAACTGTCTTATTAGAAGTGTTGTGACACTAAAGGGAAAAAAAGAGCCTAAATTTCCCTCTGTGGTTACCTCTGTATTCCCAGCTGTTGGGGATTGTACCAAGGTTTGTTTTGTGAAACTGCAGGAGCAAGGCTGGGAAGATCTCAAGTCAAGATTTGGCTTAAGGCAGCTGGTAATAGGACACAGATACTTTTCTTGCTGTACTTCCCCATTTACTCAGAGCCAGACCCATGCTAGAAATTATTTATGGTAATGTCAATTAGGGCCATGATTTTTTAACTGTATTTCTACACTGCAAAAAGCTGTAGTGTAGCTGCAGTGAATCAGGAACCAAAGTGCTTTTACCAAGATAGCTGATTTCCCTCAAGAAACTAATTTAAGCCATGCCAAGCCAACAAAAGCACTCTTTGGCTGATCCAAGCTTTGCCTCACTAGCAGAATGCACTGACAGCAATACCAGCCAACATGTTCTAGTGTCAATTAGGAAAAACACTAAGATGTTGTAAAGAGTCTGGTATAGTCTTAAAAGAAGAAAGGGAAATACATTTCAAGTATTATTCCAATACCCTTTCACGGCGTATTCCAAAGGGCTAACTTTTGCCTAGGGAACTTTAGCCTGAACCTTTCAAAGCCAAGGAATAACACAGACTGTGAATCAGTGGCCAGGTTGGCTTCTCCTCTGAGCTGCCACCTGGGCAAGCATGCCTCTGTCTTTGTTTGCCCTGGCAACAGAGAGATTAACCTCAGTAGGCAGCAAATAAGTTCCATGAACCAGCAAACGCTGCACTGAGGGGCAGAACCTCTCAAAGTTTCATTTGCACTGTAAAGTCAGTGGCTGCCCCACAGCAGCTCCTGCAATACTCCTGTTTTGGAAAGCAAGGTACAAAGGAAAAGTGTCTGTGTTCAAAGCAACATATATATCTATATATCTATATATCTATACATCTATATATCTATATATCTATATATCTATATATCTATATATCTATACCTATGTACATGTGTATATATATATATATCTTTCTCTTGCTTAGTCCTTTGGGTTCAGCCATCTGAGTCACCTTTTCTGGCAATGTCAGTAAAGGTCACAGATTAAACGAACAGTGAGAATTTCTCCTGACCTTCTTTCTCCTGACTGGATGCAAAGGGATGAGAACTGGCAGCTGTTTGCTGCCCATGCCCTCAAGGGACTGCCCTGTCCATGCTGCTGCTCAGTTCCCCCATTCTCCAGCTACCTGGAGATGTTGTGAGCACTCAGCCTGGGAACTTTCCCCAGCACTGAGGTCTCACACTAAATTTCTGAAGGGAAAAAAGATGACGACTGTGGCTGATCCATTGCAATTATCAGATCAGGAGTTCCTGCTGCAATCCCACTCAAATCTGTATTAAAAATTTATTTCTAGAGTTCTTTTTGTTTTTTTTTTTTCCTTTTAGCTGCAAGCAGAAGAATTTACCCAGCTGTTTTATTAGGAAATTAAAGGGCACATTTTTCTAATCAGTGCACTGGAATTTAGATGGACCATAACCATGACTAGTGTTAATGTGAGAAAGGATATATGTGTCCTCAACATCCAACTACCCATCCCACTGCACATATCACTGTATTAGCCATAACCCAAGCAATGCTAAATCCTAGACCCTTAATACAATAGGAAGATAGGATTAGAAGGGAGCTCCAGAGGTCACTTACTCTGGCCACTTACTTCTATGCAGGGCCAGCAATAACTACATCATTCTTGTTTGCCTAGGCTGTTCCTAAAATCTTCTTTTGCTGGAGATTGTGCAACCTACCCAGACAATCTATTCCAGTGTTTAACTATCGTTATTGCAAGAAAGTTTTTCCTAATAGCTAACCTAAATTTTTTTTTTGCTGCAATTTAGGGCCATTATGTCATGCAATTGAATTCCTACTTTCTGGGTCTCATCCTTTACATAAGAACATTTCCACAAAAGCCTCGAAGTTTTCATAATTTAATATATCTAAATTCAATCCTGATGAAGGTCAGTCTATTTCACACAGAAACTGGAGACATGTCCAGTCTCTTCTAGGGTAAAAATAAAACCAAACAGAACATTGCACAGACAAAAAATTTCTGTGCCACAGAATACTCCTATTTAACAAAGTGCAATATTTTAAATTGGTGTTTTTACAACTAAATTAAGGCAAAATTATTCTTTCCATGTTATCCCTTCTGGAAATCTGTAGCTTACTGTATCACTTGATCTACTGTTCTGGGATGGGTGGCAAAAAAAAAAGCACAAATATTTACTGAAGAGTCCTGATTTAAATGCAAAGAATTTGGGCCATGCACAGGCCTGGCCTGGTCCCTGAAATCAAAGGAGTGATCCCCACATGTCCAAATTAGTCACAGATTTAACCCCAATTGCCAGCTGCAGAGTAGAATATGGGTCATAAATAAGATGAATAGGTACAAAGAGCAACAATAGAGTCAAATCTATTTCTCTCAGTGCTCCAGGATGCAGATAGAACCCTTTGATTTGGACTGTTACAGAGCTTTACAGTAGTGATTGCATTCCCAAAGACAAGACAAGGGGCTGGCTGGTGCCCAGTTCCCTACCCTTTCCCTCAGCAGCAGCATGCCAGTAAAGCCCCAGTGCCACAAATGAGTGCTTCCTGCTTGGACACCCGCAGTCCCAAAATACAGGAAAATTTCATTTCACTTAGGAAATGGTGAGAATCTGCCTGTTTAAATTAACTGCTCCTTTGGGTGCTTTTGCTGAACAATCCTGTAGAGAAAAGAACAGTTAAGCTCTGATTCCTCAAATTTGAGGTGGCTCCTCCTAACATGCAATGCTGTGCAAATCTTTTGAGTCATGCTGAGGCCACAATGGTCTCCCTGCACCAGAACTTGAGTCTGTCTCCAAGTCTGTGGAGAATCAGAGACCAGCAGAGCAGTTTGGGGAAACAAACACACTTGAAATCAAATTAATACTCTTATGGTCATGCAGACCGTAGAGTCAACCAACCATGTGAGTTACAGTGGACTCAATTAGCACTCCTGTTTTTAACTAAGCAGCCCATCTCCTCCAGAAAACCTCTGTAGACTTTAATGGAAATGGGGTTCCATGGAAATTTCCTAAAACCTTCCAGTGAAATGGAGAATAAGGTACAATTCAGCATTTGAATAATTCCACAGATTGCTAAAGGAAAGACAGAATTTTTCACTGAGTGGACATTGCCCATCAATAGAGTACATGCAAAAAAACAGTGCACAAAGTCTGTGCAGACACACAGGCAAAGTTTGTAGACTCAGAATTTGCAAGTTAATGTAGATTACAACATGGGGACATGTGGGAACTTGCACAGGACTTTTGCTCTGTATGTATCATTTACACAAATATTTGTGTTAAAATAATATGAATTTTGATCACAATTTGTGGATGCATAATGAAACCTAAGATTACTATAATAAAGCATTTGTCCATCTCTGAATGAGTCTGCAGAAGTATTTCAAGTGGCATAAGCATGGTGGGAACAGGCTATATTTATCATGTCATTCTATGTGCAACATTTAAGTAGACTATTCCAGCTATTTGTGTGACACATACCAGGTCTGACTGCTTCTATCCTGCATGTGTAGGGAGGTTTGTATATAAAGGATAAGAAGCACACATATGCCTCTATGTACTGTGCACATGTAGCAAGAACATGTACAGAATCTGCTCTGTGTGTATGCCTGAATGCACATACGTGCACATAAACATGTGTCTGCGGCACATGAGGTGCAATGGGAGACCTAATATTGCAACCACATGTGCTCTTACACAAGAACGTGTGTCCCATAAAACATCATCCTCATTCTCTGCTCTCCAAGGTTAACTTAAATAAAACAAAGAAAGCAGTTTCCTTTCTCAATAATTCATGGCTTGCTTTTATAACCCATCTTAAAAACATACATAATTTCCCCAATTTTCTGATACGCTAATTACCTCACTCTAAAGCCAATGGTGTTCTGCATTTGACCTAAGTGATACATTATCTGGAAACCCCTTCTAGCCCAGACCCAGAACTATTTCCTTTCATTATCCATCACCTTTGATTTCCTTAGTGTTTGTCACTACCTAGCACTTGAACTCCCATGTTCCTGCTTAGATAGGAGTCAACGGTATAATTCTAGTGGGAGCAGGACTGGAGGAATACCCAACTTTTCCTTTCTTCAACTCTGTTCTGTTCTTTATCTTTGCTGCCTAAATTAGCTGGTAACAGCAATATATTGCACTGATACACTCAGGAGTCCTTCAAAGATCTCAAAGCACTCTAACAGATTGCACAGACAAGTATCTGCTAGCTCAGGAAATCTCAAATCGCTTTCCAAAAGAAGTTCATATTACTGGCCTCTTTTTACAGATGATGAAACTGAGGCAACTGGCATAAAATGGCCTTTTTCCAATGGCAAGGGACTGATCTGAGGAAGAGCTGTTATCTCCCAAGCCCCCACTGAGGCTCCACCGACTTGGCCATGCTCCTACCACTGCCCTTTGTGCCACACAGCTGTCCCTGTGGTGGAGCTCAACTGCTCCTCAACAGCTCACAGGAACAGCTATGCCAGCACAGGCTGGAATAGGAAATGAAGAAGTATCCTGTTAGCTGAAAGTGCCAGGAAAACTTAGAGAGGTTGAATACAGGTTTTCACACTGAAATTTGCCCACAATTTCCGGTCTAAGGCTATTATTACTGTGAGAAGGGCTGCTAGATGTTCTCTGTCAGAAAGCAGGGAAGTCTCTGGAAGAAAAGATAACATCCCCAGAGCAGTGATCCAGCTATCAATGGCATGAGCAGCACCACTTCTGCCCCTTATGGTGTGGTGTCTACATGGGAGCTCTCAAAAACATACTCAGTTCTGGGTGCAAAATATCTGAAAATCTGGCCTTGTAAGAGCAGAAATTGTGAAGGCTGTGGTTAGGGCCTTTGTACACTTCTTGTTTCAGAGCAAAGTGTGTAACAGAAACTATTAATAAATAACTCACATGTATTAATAAATAAGTCACATGTAGTGTGCTTGCTGCAGGTGAGGGACTATATGGTGACATTCAGTAAAAGAAGGAAAAAAATACCTATTTGCTGGCTAGCAGCTAGAGTCAACTCTTACCCTTTTAGAGTCTAGCCAGAAGCAGGGCACAAACAAACCATTTCTGTCTTTCTTGTATAACCAGGTGTGTGGCTCCAGAGGAGGAATACATGTTGTAATACACATGTACCTTCCATGTGCAATGGCCAAAACATGTTGGTGCAGTGCAGTGTGAATCCTCTGCTTCCAAAACACAATCTGTGTGCAATGTGGATTTGGAAAGGTGCATGGCAGAGTGCAGTAGGTGTGACTCTGCGTGCAGGAGTATTATATGTGCCTGTGAGTACAGTAGGTGTGGTGTATATGTACAGTACAGCATGTGTTTGGATTCTGGGAGTAGGGGATGTTTAGTAATTAAATCCCTTTTCATCCTTCTGCACCTGTCTCCTTCTGAAAACTGAGAGAACAGACGTCAACCGGGACAAGGGCTGGATTGAATACAGCCAATTCTGAAATATTTATTAGCTTGTGACACCACTCAATGCAGGAGAAGGAATGCTGGTTAATCCACCCAGCAAGTGCTCACTTGGTGGTGGGGCATTTTTCTACAGTGCCTCATTATATTTCAACTACTGTCTACTTTGTCAAAAATGGTATAATTTTAATTTGTGTCTGTATTTATTTTCAAATGCTCTTGCTAGTGACCAGAGATTTCAGAGCACTGGGTTCTGAGTGCAGGCTTGCCTCCTGGACACCCATGGCTTTCTGGCCATATTACAGAGCTGCTTTAGTTCTTCTGTTCTGTGTGTTTACTTTCTTCACACTGCTCTCTTCCAACTGCCCTTCCCACCAGTGCTGGACCTCCCTGTGCTTAGGGAACACCAGCAGTTTATTAAAGCCTGTCTTAAGCAGTGTGACATTGAGTATGCTTTATGTTTGAACTACCACAGGTTGAGTTTGTATATCTCCATTTACCTTTCTGTAAATGTCCAGATAATGTATATACATGTACATACACACACATGTGTTTTCCTGCATTTACATGTGTATACATGCATACAAGCAGGCATCCATGTTACAGCCATACACCTGTATGAAGCTTGACACTATCTTTGTTTGCCCTGAGAAATGATAATTTTTGAAGGTAAAACTTTGCTGGGGAGATGACAACCAGGGGTTATAGTGTCAGAGGAAGGATTCAGATAGAGCAAAGATTACAGTCAGGTCTTGTAGCAGCAAACAGAAACATTAGTTTGCTCTCAAATGGGAGTTTGTACACCTGGTTAGATGCCTTTTCAAAGACACTGTCACAGGAGAGAGCTTGTCCCTTCCTGTCAAAGTGCTCTTAGAGATAACTTCAGTCCAGAGGGTGACTTTAGTGAAAGGGAGGAATGCACTTTGATTTACAGTGGAGTCCACACCAAAAGCTTCTGTGTGCAGAGACTTCCTGGGAAGGAACTGTCTCTTCACCAAAATAGAAGATACTCAGTGATCCTCATGGAGCTCTGATGTAACCTTCTCTTTAGAATCTCTTAGGGATTTGACAGATGCCAGCTAGATGCAGATGCTGTAGAACCCTGAATAGAGATAGGGTTTAAAAAGTTTTCTTTCCAGCACTGAGAAAAAAAAAAAAAAAAAAGAAAAGAAAGAAAAAAAAAGTCAATACTGACAACAAATCTCACTGTGTGAGGCTTATTCAGAATGGTTTTGGCATGATGCATAGTTACAACTATTGTGTTTGAGCAGTAATTAGATGTGGCCCAGGGGGACCACAAGTGCATTAGAAGGGACAAGGCTCACCATGAGCCAAATGGCTGCTCTTACTGTTTTCTGTAGGTTACTCAGGATGTTCTTAGAACCAAATCCCTTCATAATGCTGCAGAAAAGGCACTGCAACATGAGACCTGCAGCAGCAGCAGCACCAGTTCTCTCTATCTGATAAAACTCTCTCCTTTTACCACTTGTGCACGCCCCACTCACCCACTTACTTGCCCCATATGGAAAGCTCAATTCACTATGGTAGACCCACCTGACACTGTTTGTGCACCACAGCAACATGCTCACACTTGTCAAACTGCATGGTTTATATGTAATAACAGATATTCTTTAAAGCAATTCTCAGTGTCAAGAATGGGCAACACGAGGTTTGAAAGCCAGAAGAGCTGATGTGCCATTGCCCACATCCTTATCATCTCCACACCTCGCTAACATCCAGTCCCTTTTCCAATTGATTACCCTGGGTTCCTCATATCTGCTGACCATATTAAACCTCTTGGATGTGGAATTATTCTGTTTGTCTCACAGTACACCATCACACTGGCTTCATAACACTGTGGCACATATTGATTGTACCAGGTATTCCTCATCACATTGATCACACTGATTCCTTTCACTGCACTGAGCAGATTGGGTCTTCCTCTCTGCTTTGCCACAGTGGCATCCTCAGCTGTACTTATTGGGTATTTTCTGTCAATCTCTGGCACAATGATACTGAGATCCACTTACCACTGTTTATACTGGGACTGAAGTTCCCCCTATGTTCTGCTGTCTCAATATCTTGATGGCATCTTTTCCTGAACACCATATGGCTCTTTTATATGGGATAATGGTCTACACCAAGATAACTTCAACACTCCAAGTCATTTGTTTCCGTTGAAACAAAGGAAATGCAATGTGATGTGATGTATAATCAGACAATACCATACGGTTTTGTAGAACACAGAGAGAGAGAGAGAGAATTTCCCATTGGTGAATTCCTCTATTTCACAGTTTTTGCTGAGATTATAGAAGCACAGAATCATTAAGGTTGGAAAAGACTTCTCCAAGATCACCAAGGCCAACCTTTGACTGAACACCACCATGCCAACTAAAGCGTAGCACTAAGTGTCACATCCAGTAGTTTCTTGAACGTTTGCAGGAATGCTGACTCCAGCACTTCCCTGGGCATCCTGTTCCAATGCTTTACCTGCCTTATCAGTGAAAATATAATTCCTGATGTCCAACCTGAACCTTCCCTGGTGTAGCTTGAGGCTAAATGGAGGGAGAGAGCAATGATAGGAGCCTCTTACAAAGTCAGAAGCCTCATTCTTGTCTCAATCTCAGCTTTTGAGGTGCTCACCCACAGAAACAAACTGCAATTCAGATTTCAGTTCTTCAAGACCCTCGTTTCCCTCTAACATTGTGAAGACAGCAGAAAAGGATTAGACTGAATGCATGTACTATTACATGCCAGAAATTAGGAGAATAAGAAAATCCAGACAAGTAGGAGACTGTCCACTTTACAGCTTACAAGAGAACTTGTTCCTTCCTTCTCCATTCAGCATTGCCAGTGTGCCCTTGACATGCTGGCAGGAAGCCAAATCAAAGTGAAGAGATTCTGGTAGTGCATCTTCTGCTTATGACAAAAATCCCCCAGTAATCTCATCTCTCAGCCAGGCAGACACACTGCTCAGGACCCACCAAAATCAATTCCAGAGTCAGTGTGTCAGTGTGTGGGACAGCCTGAGAATGTCATGCTAATGTAAGTCATGGTGAGCACCATTCCACTCTGTGTCTCTCATTTTTGTTTAAAGGGCCACCTAAAAGGCCCAGACTGTGGCCACACAATCCCTTCTTGCAATGGGCCAGCCCTTCTATTGAGAGTATCAGGGTCTATACAGTGCTCTCCAGTGTGCTTCCCCTTTAAGACAGGACTGTGCAGTCTTTATTTGCTTGTTGAAACTGTTCAGTTTTAGGACAGGGGGGGAGGTCACACCTGTTGTGGAACTTGATAGAAGGCTTATTTATAAACTTTCAGAGCTTGGGATTCTTGCAGAGCTGAATGCGCTGATGTCCGGAGGGGAAGGTCACTGAAATGCTTGTTTATAAAAGCAGCAGCAACTGGAAAAACCATAAAAGTCTGAAATGATGAAATTACCATGCTATTTGATCAGGCGCATGGGCTATGTGCTCTGTGGTCAGCCAGAAAAACCTCGCACGTAAGAGTCAACCCTGCTGGCTGCTGCCCTGAATTCTCCTTCAGAGGCCAATACAGTGTGCCTGAAGAGGGCAAAAAATAATCAGCTGCTTAGTATGGTCTACTTTTGGGCTGCTGGCTGGTCCACTCTTAATTTGACCTTGCATGGAAAGGGGAAAGCCTACTCTGCACTTGGTATCACAGCTAATCCGCTCTTTAGTTTCACAACTTCAAAGAGCTGCACCACTTGTTAACATTCAGAATGGTCTTCTAGAAAGGAGTCAGACACACCCCAAAAATCTGCCACTACCTGGGGGGAGGGGGAAGAGAGATGGCAGCTTCAAAAACACATTTGGGTTTCTGCAAAAATGTTGCATAAAAGGTGTTGTATTTTTTGACTGTATGGTTGTGCTGCTGTTTGAAAAAATACTTTTTATATTATAGTTTGGGGAGAAGAGGAAGTAAAAACCTCTTGGGTTTCAGCTTTAGTTTCTATTCTCATTTTACAGTAGAGTAAATTCGAAATTATTTCCTTTTCTCCTCTATTTTTTCCTCTTTTAGTTTTCTCTGTACGCCAACATCTTCGTTTAAGGAAAGTTTCATTTTCACTTGGTGACTGATAGCTGAACAGGTGGCTTCTGAGTTCGCAAGTGTCAGATGAACAGACAGTTTAGAAATGGACAATTTGCAGCTCACTTTCTCTTGCTGATGGCCTTTTTTCTGCTGACAGATTCTTGGTTCTACCAGCCAAATCATGCACATACTATCTGCCCTGCACCCCTAGTGAAAAAAAAACAACAAAACTTCAAGAGAAAAAAACCCCTAAGATGAAAGAAGATGGTCTCTGGGGTACTCCTATCCATAGAATGGAAAGAACTTCACACTTGAAGGCATTCTTGCCAGCTCAGCCTACTTGGACATAATTTATAAGAGGGACAGGATTTTCTGCTTCATTTTCTTTACTGGAAATCTTGTTTGTTTTATGGGATTTTTCTGCAGAATCCTACATAAAGTGGTGGATGCCAGAACCAGCACCAGTGACTGTCTGCTGAATATGATGAGTTCATTCAAATACCAGAGCCATCAACCCCTCCCCACAAAGCTTTTCCTTGACCACATCTAGAAACACTGTCAGCCAGGGGATTCTGACGTGTGAATGCCCCTCTGCCCGTTAATGATGAAGACTTTTGATGATTATAACAAATAGGGCTGTAGATAACTTTTTGTTGAGACTCATCTATGGCACAGGCATCCCCTTTCCAGGAGCGTGGGCAGGAGCTTCACAGGTCCAGTCCTACTGCCTGAGTCGCCAAGAGATTCTCATGTTGTGTTTTTACAAGATCATGGGATTTCAGTAATTAAAACAGCTACCAGAGTAATCTTTTGCACAAACTGCATCGCTAGAATTTGGATTTACCTAAGGTAGCAGTCACTCTTCTGATGTTTGGTTATGGGTGAGTAACTTAAGAGCTGTTTTTTACAAGATCTTAGAGGCTCTTGGTACCAATTTTTCAAAAGGATTTAGATGCCTTTGAAAGATAAGTGCCCAGAGGGGTCTTAAAACTTTCAAGGCAAGCTATATTAAAATCATTTGGATTTATGTGCCTATCTTAAACAGTTTTGATAATCTACAAGGTGCCTATCTGAATCTTTAGATAAAGAGAGCACTTTGAAAATATGACACTTACAGACCTGAGGAATTGTAATCTGGAGAACACATCTTGCTGACTTTCAGCGGCATTTAAACTCCTAAACCTCTCTCCAAAATGAAACTTAGGATCCTAAGTCACTTAAGTGCTTAAAAAATGTTGCTATGTGTCTGTAGGAGCTGGATGAGGACAGATGAGCAGGGAAGGATTAGATGCATGCATCTGTCTTTCTGTGTAGCTCTCATAATACTTGAGTGTCTCTGCATGTGGATAAAGCTGGATTGATGAGTGCATGACCATATGCATGAGCATATAATATGGCCGATTGGATGGGACAGGGAGGAACAAAAATTGGGTGGAAGTGACAGGTGATTACATGGATAAATAACTTCATCTTGCTGAACATTTATTTAGTGCTTTTCATCCAAAGGTACCCTTAAGTGCCTTACAAACTATTATGGATATAAGAATGACTCCACCAGCCACAGAAGCTCTTTAGGAGTACACAGCCAAATTATATGATCAAGTTATGACCAGATATGAAGAGTATCAAGTCCCACTGAAATTACCTAGAAATTTTTGGCCATCGGCCATTTAGGATTCAGTCAATACACCCAGGTTAGAGCTGTTATGCAGAAAGAAAGTGCTATGGAAGTCTAACAATGACAAATGGCAAGGACTTAGTTTTCAGCACCATTTAAAAATGAGCACTGCCAACAGCATATGAGCTATGGAAACTGGTTCAATATTAAGGCAGAGAGAGTAGTACTGGTTTTCCATGGGTGGCAGAAGAGAAGATGTTTATATGGTATTTTAATGGGGAATAAAGTTATGAGAGTTTGTTTTGAAATAAACCTGCATAAAGAGAAAAGAAGCAGAACAATGAACGGATGAGAAATCCAAGGGGGAGAGGGGTTGTTCACACCTGAGAGGTTTTCCAGCACTGCCTATCTGAACCCCCAAGCCCATGTCCTCCCTGAGAGAAGATCCCATCTCTTCCCACATTAGCTAACCCGGGCTGTCTCTCTCCAGGCAGCACATGCACTCCAAAGGCAAGTGGTGCCAGCTGCTCTCTTGCCAAACGGTGGAGTTAAAAGCTGTACAAAGTTGTAGACAGTAAACAATGAAACAGAAGCAACAACAGCAGTTTCCTCTGCTGCCTCCACCTTTGTGCCTTGCTGCTTCCTTCTTTCACACTCCTCCTCTTCTGTCTGCCAAAAGGATGAAAACATGATTGAATTCATACTCTGTGACAGCCTGGGAAAATTCAGCTGCCCAGTATACTATTTATTTAAGTACAGTAGATGAATCAAGACTATGATTGTAATACAACCTAAAAACTGTGATGCACTGAACAAATAAGGGAAAAGGTGTTCATCTGCTCTTCTATTCTCCTACCTGCACTTCTGCTATCCACAACATCAAAACAACCTGTATGTCTGAAAAGTTTAATGCTAGTGAGGTAGTGTTGGGAAAGGCTGTACCATTTTTGTACAGCTAGCCTGTACAGGAGTCTTCTCCCACCATGAGGAGAATTTTGGGAAATGCTGTCATTGCAATGCATAGTTTCCTTATCAGTTTGAGGAGACAGTGATCCACCAAACAGAGCATGCAAGGGGCTAGCTGTGTCCTGCAGCTGGAGTAAAGAACATTCTACTGTCATGATAAGTGAGTGCTGGTTCTTTGCTGTAGGAGATCTGTCCTTGAGTACAGGCCAGGTTGTACAGTTTACACACAGAGCACTCCTTGACTTTGGGGGATTCAGTCAATGGATGACAAGTGACTGAAGGAATCAGTTTCCACTAATATGCATTGCGCACTATCAGATGACATAGCCCTTCCCTTCCCTTCCCTTCCCTCCCCTTCCCAAACCTTCCCAAACCTTCCCGAACCTTCCTGAACCTTCCCTTCCCAAACCTTCCCTTCCCAAACCTTCCCGAACCTTCCTGAACCTTCCCTTCCCTTCCCAAACCTTCCCTTCCCTTCCCAAACCTTCCCAA
>JACBWW010000073.1:647473-817052 GCA_020086605.1 Lanius collurio | reverse complement strand
CTCACCAGAGGCAGAGGATTAAACAGGATAGTGGTGAAAAGGAAAGGTTATGATCCCACTCTTTCTCATGAGTATACTGGGTAGGTGTCACGGAGGAAGATGGCATTGGAATAGTCTATACTCCAGAAAAGCAGCACCCTGAACTCAGGAAAGAGCCAGGACAGGAAGAGCAGGTCAGGAAGGAGATGCAGTGGCAGAGCAGCATGTCTGTGGGAGCTTAGATGGTGCATGCCCACTTTTCTGGGATGTGTCAGGCCCACACAAAGGGCGATAAGCAGCAATGCCTGGGGCAGCATGCAGGGATTAGGATTTCTTTCTCAGGATTCTTGCCAGGCACAGGAATGGGCCATGAACACCCAGATCAGGTATTTCAAATCTTCTACTGAATTTTCCTAGTGCTTCATAAGCCATGGATGAGAAGGAGAGAAGAAAGGCAAGACCGAACATTGCAGAGAACATTTTACAAAGGCCTCAGATCTCCATATCTCAAGGTCCAAGGGCTACAAACCTGCAAGAAATTCGGCCAAAAATGGCCTATAGTATCAACCTTCCCCCCCCCGCCACTGATCTGGAAGCTTTTCAGCAGCCCCATTCTTCCCTCTGAAGACCACACAGATGATCTTGCAGACCCTCAAAAAGGCAGCCTTCCCATCCAAAGCCAAAGTGCCCACCATGCAGGGTGAGGCAGGAGGTGGTTCCCAGGCAGATGCCCTTGCTTGCTTTAGGCATGGCCCCACAACCTGTGGATGTGCTCACTGCCATCAAAGGCAGCCCCACCTTGGGGCTAAACTTCAGAGGGCCTCATCAAGGCCCACATCTCCAAGATTAATGACTGCCTACACTAGGGCTTCTCCTTTATCCCAAGATGATCCCAATGCATATTTCACATCCACATGCTGCTGAGCTCCATTCCTGCCTACCTCTATGAGTTCATGCCTTTCTTACCCATTTCCACTCCTGGCACCCCACCCAAGACAATTTTTCTCTTTTTCCTTCTTCTGCCACACCTACCTTACCTTTGTCTCTATACCAAGGGTGGCATTTCAAGACAGAGTCCCCAAGCATCTATACCACGACCTAATTGTTCCTGGAACTCCACCTCTTCCAGGAGGCCTGTGTACATGCCATTCTAATAGTTAACTTTCCCACAATTAGTGGAGGTGTTGGCTCAGAAGCACAACACAAACCACAAGGTGTGGACAAGCCATCCCTGGAGATGGGAGTAGGGCAGCTGAGCCACCGTGGGATCAGGCAAGGTAGTCACATCTCTCTCCCTCTCTTCTGTTGTTCAATTTAGAAGGAAACTACTTGCACCTTGCCGGTCATTGTACCTCACACCAAAGAAAATTGCTTCTCCTGGACGGACATCCTACCCTGGGAGAGTTTTCCATACATTTTACACTTAAGGATTGACCGTGTGGGATGTTGTACATGTTATATTATCCCAAATATGTAGAGGAGAATAAATACAGAGGCTGAGATTTGCCTACTAAGTATTAATATCAAAGAAGAAAAGCACCCTGTGCTCTAGGGGCAGGCACATGGAGCATCACACTGGGTAGTTTAGAGTCTAGAGCTTATTCATGAGAGCCAAACATGTAGAAAGCATTACAAAAATCCTCAACATTATTTCAGGCAATTAAAGTGTTTGCCTTCTCCAGTTTCACTGCCCTTCTATGTGGTCCCTCCTAGGTGTTGGGACTGACAATCTCTCCTTGGTGTGCACAGGGAGAGCCACAGATCTGTGGTGTCCCAGCACTTCACTGCTGAGACTGCAGCAGAGAAAGGCAGAATGATGCATGGGGACAGTGTTCAATACATGTATAAATAATCACCTCTTCTATGCCCTGCAGGAGAGTGTGACTTCACAGTGATGTGTGTGAATATCAGGCAGGCCCAAGGAGAGCTACTGCTTTGGCTGCTAGCTTGGTTCCTGGGGGGCTTTCTTTTTCTTTGCCTTCCCTCCAGAGCCAAGGATCAGTGTAAGAGGCTGTTGGTTGCTGCACAGATACAGCAGTACTTTACTAGCTAAGACCTCTCTATACAGTTGATGGTTCTCAGCCCTCACACTACAAAGTATTCTTCACACACATCTATAGACTACAGAGAACCACATTCTTCTTTATCCCAGACTTAGTGACAGATCAGGTCACTGAAGTCACATGGCACTTCAGCCTCCTGCTTGACTGGATCCCTGGAGTCCTGACATCCCAGTCTGTGTGCACTAATGAAGCAGAATAGAAAAGGACTGTACCACATTCTTCTGAGGAGCTTTCTCCAGGGCAGATGAGGCACAGAAACCTTGTCCCCAAATTGAGTGTGCCTAAATTACCACATGCTGAAATGTACTGCAGACTGGTGGATCAGTGAGTGGCCAAGGACTGGCTCCAAGTTTCGGTTAGCACCCAAGCCACAAAGCAGTGACAGATGTACATGAAGACTGGGACACCTGGCTGGCTCTGACTCCCATGAACCTCATGGCAATTTATCTCATGCTGTGCCAGACCTTTGCTTAATGTGGTCATTCTTCTCAGCTGTGCCCACACTGATATTGCTGTGCTGTGTCCCTTCCTGAGCCCGTGCTGAGCCATTGCTCCTGTGTGGACCTGTCCTATGTGCTGAGGGTCCCTCTGAGGCAAAACCTTCCAAGTGCCCTGGAGACACCAAGCTGGACACAGCCATAGTTAAGTGACACTGTGTGCTCCTCGTTCAGCAGCGGATCAGATCAGAAAATGCTGTAAGTCTCTGTTATTGCTTTCTATGGATCTCACAAAATATTCCAAGGCATTTGCACTGTCCTTGCTGTTTCCTTAGAGCTCCAAGCACTGGTTCTCCTTTACTCCCCACCACTGACTCATTTGGTTTCTTTGCAGGTCAAAGAGAAAGGTGGGCAGAAAAACTGTACACAATTACCTGTTAAAGTATTGTGGCAGAATAGGGAAAGGGTTAGTATTGAAGTATGAGAGGTACTGTAAGATAGAAGAAGCTTTGCCCCAATTCACTATTGCCCCCCATTCTTTTTTTAAGGGGTATTTAATGAGTGAGATTTCCCCTGTATCCTCTATGGGCAACACATGCCTGCCTCACCTCATTTACTCAGCTAGAGCATGTTTTATTAATCTGGAGTCTCAACAACGTCCTTTAGTTCTATTAATTTATTAATACTGCTAATTAAATATCATATTCGCAAATGTAAATTTCCTAATAGTGTCCCTTCCATTTTCAAATTAAAAAAAAAAAAAAAAAAAGCAGCAGCGGCTTGTTATGTTAGTCAATTGAAAGCAATTCAGGCTAATCAGGATAGCGAGGCTGTCTTGTGTCTGCAGAGGGAGGGCCACTGTCAGTTTGCTTTGGGGCAAGTATCCACCTTCTACCGAGAGCTTTAACAATTAGATTTCAAAGCAGGTACAAAATTATGTGAGTGGAGTAAATGGAAGGGGTTGGGAGAAGGGGAAAGCGGAGAGTTTGGTGTATGTGGGAAGAGGTACCAGGAAAAAAGCCTTAACAACTGGCATAGCAGAATTGATGGGGGTCGGAGGCACACACAGCCAGAGCCCAGGACTAGCACTGGTGTAAGGGAAAGCATAGCTTAAGGCAGCCAGGAAGCCTGGGGAGTGGCTGGTCCTGTGTGGAAAGGGTCATGGGAGGGGACTGGCCCCTCTGGAGGGAACTGGTCCCTCTGGAGAAATGCAGTTGTGGGGGAGGTCCAGCATCTGAATTGTATT
The DNA here is from genome assembly GCA_020086605.1 of Lanius collurio. Taxonomy (NCBI): domain Eukaryota; kingdom Metazoa; phylum Chordata; class Aves; order Passeriformes; family Laniidae; genus Lanius; species Lanius collurio. The sequence continues at coordinate 813,327 of JACBWW010000073.1, read as the reverse complement.
TTGCACGTTTTCCCTGCTGACACTTTCAGCTATGTGTTTTTGTATATATAGGTTTGGGAAGATGTGATAATCTGCGCATTGGGATGACTGGACTGTTGTTGCATTAAGGGAAGTTTTAAATATACATTATATTGTTTTTATTATTAATGGTAATGATAGGGGCCTGTTCATTATCTTTCTTTTTGTTACGAGCTCTGTAATCTTAGGATGTTGTGGCAATGTAAAAGGGATAATGCAGTGGTACTGCTCAATTTAGTTCTGTTGTAAAATTCCATCCTTCTTAATATTTATGATTAGAACCCAGAAAGTAACATGTAGTTGTCTTTTCTCAAGAAGTTTATCAAAAGAGTAGAAACTTTTTCTTGCATCCATTGTGCAAAACAGACTTCAATAAAAAAATCCTTTTACTCATTGTATGGATGGAGAGACATAGGCCCAGAAGGCAAAATACAAGTCCTAAGGTTATTGCTGAATGTCTCTTCCCATCCCAGCCCTTTCCCTAGGTTCAATGATAAAGCATTTGAAGAAAGGCACAAACCAGTACATTATGAGAAATTTGGGTGTGGAACACGGGCCACCTAGCATTTCATCCCTTGCTTTAAATGCTAGACTGCCCTAGCACAAAGTATGAAAATAGTTAGAAGGGTACATACTGAAACAGGGGGAAATACAGCTGTCTCCAGGCAGGTGATTTTTTTTTCTGTACACAGAAAGAATTCCCAAATGAAAATCCACTGATGACTCCAAGATGCCTAAATGAATAACAGCACTGACCAGGTCAAAAGCAGTTCCATTGCAGCTGAGAGCTGGAGGGTGACACTCCCTCAGATGCAGACGGACTTGTTCCTCCTGAGACAAACAGGAAAATAAGGTCCCATTGCAGACACCTGCACTGAACCCCAGCAGCTGGCCAGCTTTTGTTGTGGTGTTGCATGTCCACACACCAAGGCTGGTCAAGGGTGAGTGCTTTGCAACCTGGTTGGGCTGTTTAGCTACAGCAAGGGATATGTCATGTGGAGGGGTAGGTCCAAAGGGGAAGAGAAGGCAACAAACTGCTGCAACATAAAACCTTTTCAATCTCCCACAGAGAGCAGAGACAACATAAAAAGCTCCTGGCTGAACTGGAAGGAACTGGTTCTTGTCACCTCACACACACTGGTCTTTTGGCTGTTAATGATCTCTGCTGATGCAAACATCATTTCCTCTGCATCCTGGCAGGTGTAATTGAGTGGGTCTGTGATGGGTAGACAGCACTCCACCTTCCCAGTCAGCACTTACCAGTAGTGAGCAGCCTAATATCAGCTCAAGAAATGTTGCCGAGGTATCGGCTTCTGATGCCACGTTATCGCTCCAGTTTGAGAAAGTATAGAGCTCACCTTCTCATGCAGACATAATAGGAGAGGACATCACCTTAATTCCACCTCCATTAGACCTCAGAGAGTCGACTGTGACCCCCTTGACCTCATCAATATTCAAAAGCTTTACAAAAAAAGGCTATAACTTGGGAAGTCAGAAATAATGTAAGGCAGTATTGATTATTTTATGGTACGATTAGGTGTAATTACATCTCTCAAATTTTATTTTAATGTTACTTTATACTACTTTTAGCCTTTTAAAATTATCCAAAACATCTCTGTTTAATGGAATGAACATGCCTTCAATTTAAATGTGAAACAGTCTTTTTCTGCTAAAGTGTGACCTCAATATATTCGAAAACATAAATTACTGCTATGTATAAACCATAAAAAATGAATGATGAATTTAATTCTGGTGAAGCGTGAGGGACTAGGAATGCAATGGGGAAATACTGTTTATCCAGAGGAGAGCGGACAGCCCAGATGGAGAAAAGGAGGCAAAATATGACCTTCTCCAACACTGAATGGGACATGTCATAGGGAGGACTTTGGACTTACAGACCAAGGGCAAAAATCATTTATTCCCTGGATCAGGTCCTCAGCTGGCCTTGATCAGCATAGCTTCATTGCAATCAAAGGCATGATACTGATTTACATCAGTGGAGTTTTTGGCCCCCTGTATTTTCTTGGTATTTGATTCCCTTCAGCTTTTTTAGATGTGCAGAGATAAATGTTCCAGCCAGAGACCCACAGGGTAACTTCCTCACTCTTCATCTTTCAGACCTCTTTGCACTGCCAGAATAGTGCAAAAGGACCTTTGCATAAACAAGAACAGGGCTGTAAGAACCAACTGAACCCTCCTGTCTCTCATTTGCCAGTATCACCTCACCCATTATTAGAACTAATTACATTCATTACTGGGATCTAGGAGCCTTAGTCTCAAACCAGAGCTCCATTCCTAAAGATGTGACAGCTGAGTGTCCCTACTCAACCTCTGCTTTTCTAACACACAGTGTTTGGATCCGTGGGCATTATCACAAGAGATTTATTAATAAATTATGATAGGCCAAAACTGCTTCCTCAGTGACCACAGACAGATTATTTTTTTCCTCTGGGACCCTTGTTTTAAATGGAAACTATACCTGAAGTTCACTGCTGGACTTCAGCAGTGCTATCAAGTCCTCTGAGCACTTACTGTGCAAGTGTAAGTTCAAATTTCATCTTGATAGCAATTCCTATTTCCAACAGAAATATTTACTTTTTTACCTCTCAACATGCAGGTAGGGAAGAAAGTATGCTGTCACCCATAAGTGTGTATAAGAGTTTGAGTTTATGCTTGAGGAAAGGAGGAGCAGAGTGGCTAGAAGGGTCACCAATAATAGTCTTAGAGCTCCTTTGGGCCAGTGTGAGTGACAGACTGTTAAATTAAAGCAATTTTCATATTAGTTCCTTCCCCACCTCTTACCTCTCACCCACTGAAATAATTTAAATCTAAGCTTTCTGTATCACTGGGGGTTATAAAGAAGGTGTGTAGGAAGAGAAATTAGAAAGACAGACAATTGAAATGTAACTGTTGGAGAATCTCATCCTCTGTGCTAATGTATTCCATACGTTATTCGCAAATGGAAAAATCCCTACACATTCAAGTATCAAATACCTGAGGAGAGTTACCCTCCAGTATCTCTTGGCTGCACACTGTGAAGGGCACTGCCCACTGAGCTGCACAGAGGGCTGCATGCAGTTAGCCAGTCCTCCTGGCTGGGCATTCTCTGGTCCCTGAGGTCAGTGGCCAGTGGCTCCCAACAACCTGCACTGTTGAATACATCTTGCCTGAGCAAAGGCTTTCAGGGCTAACTCAGAATTCTGTAAAAGCTTGTACCAGACTGCAATAAGTTCCTTTGGAGGAGAGTTAGAAAGGGAATGGGTCTTACCACAAGATGAAATATAACTATGTTCTTTTAACCTGCAAAGATAACTTTAGGCCAAAGTCTGTAAACTGCCTCAGTTGTTGAGAAAATATGGCAAACAGATTTATTCACCTGAAACAATATAATGTGGGGAAGCTCTGTACTGCTGAATGGTTTATTCAGTATATTTCAGAGCAAGGAGTAAGTAAGACCTTAAGTGGATTATCCATGTGTGTAGGCACTTCATATTCTGCTTCATGTTTCCTTCTGTTGATAAAAAAAAGCCCTGGGTAGTTCTAGGCTGAGAGGAGCATCAGGATGTGATATGCCACACTACCTTTCATGGCAGCTCAGAGAGATCTTCTACCCTGAAAAGTGCTCATGCACTGCCTTTTGACAGTCTAGAACAAGCCCTGATCTTTTTAGCCTCTTCTGTTGCACTTCAGCTCAGAGGAGCAACTTTAACAACACCTATAAAAGACTAAGTCTGGCCTCAGCAGCAGCATTAGGCTGGTTCAAATTCCAAACCAGTTCACTTGTAGGAAAAATAAGAGCAGATTGAAGTCTTACAGCAGAAAGCTGACACCAGTAGAGATCTATGTGGTAGGCTGTTCTGAAGGAGCTGCATTTTTAAACATTAATCCACAAACCATTATGTAAATTTCTTAGGTGGGCTTTCCCTGGCACAACTGGATCAGATCCAGTCAAATTGTGCAAGTTTATGGAGAATACAAAAGTGGTAATTTTACTTAAGTGAAGCAAAGGAACTCTCTAGTCTGGCCCATTTCTGAAACAGAGCATCTTGAAACTCATGTACCCCCTCTTAGCTCCTCTTCAAACTGAGAATAGCTGTGTGAAGTGCTAATTGTGGAGATCGCTCCTGATTGCTTTGTAAGGCTGTTCTTTGCCCCAGAACTATTGATATGGACTTACCATGAAGGACCTGCCTGTTTAATCCACAACTTTTCAAAACATCTGCCAGCAGTTCAGTGAATTCAGCAGCCAAACATCCCAGGATGCTCATCATCTGGAGCTGCTGATTTGTTGCTATCCATTCTTTCAAGTGTTCCCTTATCTGCTTTACATCAACAGCGAGGGTGCCAAGATGCTCATTACTTCCTAATGGTCCATGTTCCATTTCTATATTTTTCTTCTTAAAGACCAATTAAAAAAAAAAAAAAAAGTCAAGTAGCTCAGCCATTTTAGAATCACCATTGATTCCAGCTCCCTCCTAATTTATTAATGGGCTTACCCTCTCTATCGTATTTCTTTCCCCTGATATACTTGGAAGAGCTCTCATTATTTATTGTAGCCTTCTGGGCCAACATTTACTCCTTCTGCTTCCTACCTACACGGAAACCTGGAGAGGTTTCTCCATTTGCCTGCTGGCTTCTTCCCCATAGCTGGTTGAGTTCAGACATCTAAAGGTTTTCAAATTTGAAAATGGAGGAAGTTCTGTGTCATTCTTATTCTAGTCACACCAACTTCAGCAAGCATTGGAGATTGAAAATTGCACAAGTGAGCATGTTCTGGCATCTGAAGAGCAGGGAAATGATACAGTATTTTAGGAGCAGCCTATCTGATACAGATTCTGTTACCATTACAAGGGCTTTGAAGAAAAAGCACAAGAAATCGGACAAAATTGGACTAAAAATGATTTGAGTCCCCAGAAGACTCCACCAGGTCCAACCAAAAAAAACCCAAATAGTCAAGTTCAGCATTATAAAGTTTCTGAGGGAGCTGGGCACATAATTTCCCTGTTTTTTCTCTGTACTTTGGGAGAATCTCTGCCTGTGAGGATAGTTGCATTGGCTGCTAGGATTTACTGGATTTTCTTTCTTTCTAGGTAAGCAAATTATTCATAAGACTGAAGTAGGGAAATCCACTCCTCCCTGGCCACAATGAAGTTTCCCATCAATTAGGCAAATTGACATGAGGTTTAACATTTTCCCACTTACATTTCCAAAAGTACTATGAAAACAACCCCTCCAATTGATATCCAAACTAACCTTGCCCTGTAAAGCAACTTCAGGAAAAGCTTTAGAAGGCAAAATTGCTAGAAAGTTTTCCCAACAATAGAAAATCAGCCAAATACAAAAAGGGTTTTTAAGATTAAGGAAGGACTGTCTTCAAACAAAGTGTATCACACGGACAGGCACTGAGAGAACGCACAGGTCAGATTAACATTCACAAACCCATTCTAGAGAAAAATTATTTCTACAAAGATTTCAGGTAGATGTTTCTAAATTTCCACATTGAAAAGTAAATGGAGAAGAAAAGGATGTTTATGAAGGCACAACTAAAAGATGTAGGTGTGCACAAGTGTGCATGTATGTACACCCATGTGCAGCAGAGTGCACACACATAGGTGCATGTGCATACACAGAGATTAGCTGTGCTTTCCCATTGGTCTTCTTCTACCCTTAGTGTGCAGCAGTGACAGAAAAAGGCTCTCAAATGGCCTTTTACCAACACACAACCAGTCATGCCAGGCTATGTACAGACTCTGCTCTCATCCTGATCCAGATTTAGAGCAAGGTGACTAAATAATAACTTGCACTTATGTTTACTCCCAGTTTTATCCATCGTTTTTGAAGTTTCATCTGCAGAAGCACAGGTGTAATCCAGTGAGCAGCAATGTTAATCCCAAGAGAATGCAGATCCCTGGGGATAGCCAAGGCCCTGCTTCCTGTTTAATGAATGTGCAGTGACTGCTTAGGCAAATTGTGTATCTGCATTTCCTATGAATATCCCTGACCATCTATTCCTAGCTGCATTTTCTATTTGAAGTCGGTGTGATGCACACTCAAAGAGATTTCAGATGCTCATCCCTAGCAGGGAGTACAAATATCAGTTCTCCTGAGATAATTCAGTTTATCTATTATCAAAATCTGTAGCACAGTAGCACCTTGATGTCATGCAATGCTGAATGGACACATGCTAAGAGGCAGCTCCTGTCCAGAAAAAGAGAAGTCTGACCAAACAAACACACAGAGGAGGAAAACAGAAGCACAGGGATAGAAAGCCTCCCTCCCCCTGATCAGACACACACAGTGTGCCAATGGTTAAGCTGCTAAGGCAGAATTCCTGATCCCCAAATCCACAAGTATACCAGGAACAGCCAAAGGCCTGAGTAGCACTCTTTGGGTAGACACTCAAAACTCATTACCAAACAGGACAAATAATCAGCTTCCCTTCCCTGATGATTCTGTTCTTTACTGTATCAGCACTGTATGGCACAGAAATTCCAAATATAGCAGCTCAGGAATCTCTTGCCTATTCCCTACTTGCCAGCAAAAAAACTTGTTTTGATATTTGCAGGAGCAAATTAATTTGGTATTCCTGATAAGATCTCAGACACACCCCAATGACACATACACCCACAGCCACAGAGGCTGATAACATCATCAGCTGACTTCTCAGCTCAGCAGCAGCCTTTTTCACCCGTTTCTATGATTATGAAATACATATTTTGTGTGGCTGGCTAATGCCAAAGTTACAAAATCCATGCAATTAAGATTAATTTAAGAGCTGGATTGGATCAACTTGTGGCATCCACCCATTAATTAAAAGAAACACTTTGAATTTCAAGCGGCTGCCTTAATATTTCACTCGGTGCTGGCACTGTTAACCTCAAATTGGCAGGCGAGATGTGAGTGCTCAGGTGTGAAGGGCTGGGGGCCACTGGTTCGGGAGCGCTGCCTGCATCGGGAGACAGGTGCCCTCTTCTGGAAGGTGCCCACACACCGCCTGTCCGGGCTGCTGCAGTCCCTGCCTCCATGAGTACCTGTACACACACTCCTGGCTGAATGCACAAAAGCATAAAATCCAGGTCCATGTGTACATGTATGTATGAAACACATCGTTCTGATGACCCACATAAATTGTCCGTAGATGGTTACCCGTAATGATGACGTTTGATGGATTACGTGAATGTTTGCGAAAGTTTGTGCTTTTTACTACATATTCATATGTATATTAGTTCTGCAGAAGATTATGTAATGTCCACATGTGCTAGATTTTATGAGCCGTGCAAAAACAACACTGAAATGAGTAAGTGTTCAAAGCTGAAGGGAAAGTTTTTCAACCACGTGGAAAAAACAGTGACAAACCTTCTGCACAAGTTTATGTGGATGGCTTTGTAGGGTCTTTAGAGGTCCTGCCTGCTCAGCTCATCTAATCTTTCCATAGAATGTGACCATTTTGATTAACTATTTGCAGTGTCCTAGCATCTGAATTCTTAAACAATCTGACTTTGCCTTTGTTGCAGAAACAGGAAGGGAATCTACAAACTGCCCTGAAGAGCTCCCAGTTGATGGTATGGAGCGTTAAAACCCCACTATATGCTGAAATGTAAAACTTCAGGTCCCAAGATTACCTTTCATTTGGAATGGGTCCATTTACCCCCAGGAATGAAAAGAGAAATAACACAGATTTGGAATAACCTAATAATTTCAATTTGACTATGTTGATCACCTCATGCATGCATGGGAATATGAACAAAGATACATAAATGCACCTTGGGACATACTGATGCATATGCACATAAGCACATTAATTCAAAGAGGAAGTTAATTCGATAAGATTATGTACATGCACATAAAGTGTGTCAAATGTCCAAGGATGTGGAGATATGTGCATATATATATATATACAGAAATTGCATTTAGATGACCATATGAACATGTCTATGAAGTCCCTTAAGCAAACTTGTCAGAGAAGACAGAGACTTTGTGCAAACAGCTGGAAAGATACTTCAGACCAAATGTTTTTTCGTACTGTCATGTTACAAAAAAGTTAAGAATCTCTTCCAAATCCAGATTTTCTCTTGGATTCTACAGCTGCTGAGTCTAGTTGTTTTATGTATTTTTTATAATCTGAATTGCTCTCATGCAAAGACATAGTTTTAATTCATTTAGAACAAAATCTCTCTCCTCTTCTCCCTCTCTGTGGGAAAAAAAGTTCACCCCAGTACAGCACGCTGTTCTTTTCAGCACCTCCTGTTGGGTGCACTTAGACTGGTCTCTTCAAATATATCCCATAATCTAACCCACAGCTGAATCAGAGATCAGTAAGTCACTCATAACAGCTTCTGCTGGATGAGATGTAAACCAGCCCCTGTCTCTCTACCTTATTCTCTCTATCATTCCATCAGCACTCAATGCTGCCTGAGTACAAGGCTTTGATCAAACTCGTAGTTTCCCTTTCAGACAGCGCCATGATCCATATCCAACTATCCTTCAGCAGGGCAGGCTCCGACACCCCTTATTAGTAGCTTTGTATTTGCAGAATTGTGGCAAGTACAGGCTGGATAAGAACTTGCATATGTTTAATATAATCTAAATAACTGAGCGAATCCTGGATTTAGTTTAGTTTACAGATTGGCTATTCTCAATTCTATTACCCTTCCTTATTGCCTCTCCTGACAGCCTGATCAAGAGAGGCAATCCGATCACTTACATTTCTGATACTAAAGCAAGTTACAAACAAATAAAATAATCAGAAATAATCATCATCATCATAATCATCAGACAGGTATAACCTTACCTGTCTATGAAAGGCAGCCACAACTGGAGTGCAGTATAGCAAATGTTCAGAGCATGGCAAAACTGCAGTCCAGTGTGATTGCAAGGGAAATGAAGAATTTCATTAATGTGTTGTCCTGTACCAACTCTAAATCAATCAACAGATTTTATTTTTAAATAGGTACATCTGTAGTTTTACAGCTTATGTATGAACACAGGCTAGGAGTGAGAGGACTTGTGTCTGATGTTACCAGCAAGCAATCCAACAGTAGCTAGAAGTAGAATCTAGAATTAAGCAACACTGCACTGTCTGTATTTCCAGCACTTCTGCTCAGTTATGCTTAAGAAAACAATGAGATCTTTAACAAGCAGAGATGGCCAGGAGGTCACCCAAACGAGCCTGCAGAAACTGATATAACTAATAACCACCACAAGTTTCCATGGTGAGGATTATAACATAGCCACCTCCTCTGACACAAGCAGATCTCTGCCCTGCTGATAGGCACAAAGCCTACCTGCACCTGAGACTAGGGCAGGGCAGCAGATTGAGGTGTCAGTGTACTCTATATGTGTTCTCATTCTTGGGGAAAATGTTCATGATTATTTCATTTTGTGGCAGTAATGGAAAATACATTTTAGAGCTTGTGTTCTGCATTTGCAATTCATGTTCCCATACATGATTACATTAAGTCTGTGTTCTGTCATTTTTGATGAATGTAGCTTGTTTTCTGTAAAAAACAGACTCTGGGATGGAAAGTGACAGAAGTGAAGTTGTAACAAAGGATGATCAATTTTTTATGGCCAGCACCAAATGCAGGGAAAGTCGCTGAATGTCTCTCTGAAGCTGGGGACTCTTCAGTCACGGGCTGAAGTATGACCCATTCCTGTCACCATACTGCTTCTGGCAGTCACAGGGCAGAAGTGGCTAATACTGCTTTCTTCTTTTGCCAGAGCTGATAGCTTTTCATTAACAGGTCAGTGGCTGAGAGCAATTTGGCTTCTGCAAACCAATGTACACAGGTAAAGAGTGAACAGCAAAGCAGGCAGCAGTGGGTAGTTTGATTCACTTATTAGCACAGTAGCATCTCTGATCCTTTAGTATGTCGTGCTGAAAAACAAACAGAAAGCCCTGCCTCTCCCAAAGTCAAAAAGCAAAGAAAGAGGAGGAGAAGAAAGGCATGAAGAAGAGAAGTGATTTGCTCAAAGATAACTGTTGGAGGTTCCATTGGAGAGTATCAGGAGAGCCTGACTAAAGGTGACAACCCAAAGGACTTACTCAACAGGGACTTCAGACTGGAAAACCAGAACTATGCATAGGCTGGAGCTTTTAGCTGATCTCACTCAGAGTGAGACCTCAAATAAAAAAAAAAAATTGATCCCATGTATTTGTGGGAACATAAGGTTCTACTGATGGCAGAACCATTAGGCTTGTGTGTTGTTTTTGTTCAGATGGTCCTGAGTCAGATTATGACCTCTGAGACTCATCAATAACCACCCTGAACCTGGGGAACTGACACAGGAGTTTTCCTGCTTCATGAAAGCTGAGACCAAAGCCTCTTGACACACAACTCACTCTGCTATTCCAAACTCTGACTCGGGATACAGTGGAAGAAGTTGTAGGGCTGCTGGATTTTCTTCTGCCCCCCTCCTCTGGGACATGTGCTCACCATAAGCAGATGGTTTCAGAGATTAAGTTCTAAGGAGGTATTAGCAGGAATATCTGCACACAGCACCCCAGCAGCTGCCTGTGCTCACACCTGTTCTAATTTTCACAGCTTTCAAAGAAACAGTGTTCAAGGCTTTTTTGCCCTTTCCATTTTAGGAAAGTAGAAGCTTTGAGGCCAAATGCAGAGCCAGCCTCAACAGGCACTCAGGGTTTCTTCCCTTTGCAAACAGATTCCCTGGAGCTTCACCTCAGTCCAGATTTTTAGCTATCATAGTCAGTCAGGTTCTGAAAGAGAATGCAGCTATTTCTCCAATCCAGAAATTACAATAACAAAGAGAGCTGCACCTTAGATGTCAAAAGCCCTTATCACAGGAAAGAAAACTCACAACTGTTCTTTACCTTTCAGTACCAAAATAAAAATTATTGGATCACAACTGAAAGACTAAGGAACCCACCCTTCACACTTCAGTGTATTTCTTTGGTCATGTTTCTTCTGGTCCTCAAATTTAATTCAGAAAGATCAATAAGAAAAGTGGCAGCAGGTAGCACTGGGGACTCTGATGGTGGTCTCCTGCTGCTGGGCACCTGCAGAATATTAAAGAATATAACCCCAGGTTCTGTGCTACTGAGAATGGGGTCTTGTGTCATGTGACATCACTAAATGAAGCTAGAAATGCTGAGCTTGAGTCAGTTTCTGCAGGAAATGGGAAAGGGATCTTCCTACCTAAGAGGAATTTAGGCACAATGTAATCCAGCACTGGGAAATGCAGCCAGCCCATAAAAACAACAAAAACATCATCAGCAAAGCAACCATGCTGGAATTTCTCCTTGGTTTAGCCATACTCTCCAGTTGCTTGCCATCAAAAAGGTAGGTATTTCACAGCCTACTATGCTATTCAAGGTTCCACAAAAGAGTAGAAAAACCTTATATACATACAATAATGACCACTTGATTCATTTGGGTATACCTGTCTGTGGGAAGCCAGGAGATGAGGAGCTCTTCTTGAGTGTTCGTGATGTATAAATAGAATTCTTAGTACACATAAACACTTACAAGTGTACCTAGCACTCCTTAGAGCAAAAGCATTTATGTGCTTGGACGCACATGCTCCCTGCTCTTGCTGTTCATAGTCTGTGCATGGCAGTGCTGCAAGTTCTGGCTCCTGTTCTGATAACTGAAGCAAGTCTAATAACAGTCAGAAACCCAATCTACTGAGCAGTGGCATGTCTATCACCACGTTTGGAATCAAAGATGCTTATTCAAAGTGATCCACAGACCTTTTTTCAGACCCAGTGGAACACCCACCCTCTTCTACAACAGCCAACAGGAGTGTCCTTCACTCCCTCTCCTACCCAACATGATGCAGTGAGGTGTAAACATGAAAGGGATGCTACTGGTAGCCAAAAACATTCTAGGCAAAGGCATGAGTATCAAATAAGAAAAAAAAAAGAAGTAGAAATGAGAGAAAAGAGAGTGGGGATAGGACAGAAAACCAAAGATTTGGAGAGGTTAAAAATCTAGTGTTCACATAGTCAGAAAAAAGGAATGAATGTGGAGAGGGCAAAGATGGTCAAAAATGCCCCTTTACTTGCCCATGGCATCGTGCCACTACACCATCCCACTGATCCAAACTCTCCTCACAACTCTGCCAGCAGCACTCATTAGCAACATGCCATCTGCCTCCACCACTGACAAGGTCCCAACCTTGGAATCAGTACAGATCTGTTGGTGACATCTGTTGGGACGGGCCACAGATACCAGCGGCTTTTCACCAAGCACACTTGTTTTAAACAATGCTCAGCTGGTACCCAGTTCAGCTGGTGAGCGCTGGGCTGACCCCGTATCCCTCCACTGCCTGTACCCCTTGTGGAAGGGATGCCAGACGGCTCCCCACCCCAGACTGCATGGTGGGGATGCCAGCCAGACACACGTGCCTGCTGCCCCAGCCAGGACACCCTACACAGAGAGGGTTCCAGACGGCTCCCTGGGCCCCCCAGCTGGAGGACCTCGCACAGAGGGGTTGTCTTCTGTAAAAAACAGACTCTGGGATGAAAAGTGATAGAAGTGAAGTTGTAACAAAGGATGATCAATTTTTTATGGCCAGCACCAAATGCAGGGAAAGTCGCTGAATGTCTCTCTGAAGCTGGGGACTCTTCAGTCATGGGCTGAAGTATGACCCATTCCTGTCACCATACTGCTTCTGGCATACTGCTCCTGGCCCACTGCAGCTGTAACACCCCTGCACAGAGAGGGATGCAGCCGGCTCCCCGGCTCCCCTATTCCAGAGGGGACACCCCGCTCGGGGCGGGCTGCAGCCGGCTCCCCGGGCCCCCTATCCAGGGGGACACCCCGCTCGGGGCGGGCTGCAGCCGGCTCCCCGGGTTCCCTACTCCAGAAGGGACACCCCGCTCGGGGCGGGCTGCAGCCGGGTCCCCGGGTCCCCTATCCAGGGGGACACCCCGCTCGGGGCGGGCTGCAGCCGGCTCCCCGGCTCCCCTATCCGGGGGGACACCCGCTCGGGGCGGGCTGCAGCCGGCTCCCAGGGTCCCCTTTCCAGGGGGACACCCCGCTCGGGGCGGGATGCAGCCGGCTCCCCGGGTCCCCTATCCAGGGGGACACCCCGCTCGGAGCGGGCTGCAGCCGGCTCCCCGGGTTCCCTATTCCAGAGGGGACACCCCGCTCGGGGCGGGCTGCAGCCGGCTCCCCGGGTCCCCTACTCCAGAAGGGACACCCCGCTCGGGGCGGGCTGCAGCCGGCTCCACGGGCCCCCTATCCAGGGGGACACCCCGCTCGGGGCGGGCTGCAGCCGGCTCCCCGGGTCCCCTATTCCAGCGGGGACACCCCGCTCGGGGCGGGCTGCAGCCGGCTCCCCGGGTTCCCTACTCCAGAGGGGACACCCCGCTCGGGGCGGGCTGCAGCCGGCTCCCCGGCTCCCCTATCCAGGGGGACACCCCGCTCGGGGCGGGATGCAGCCGGCTCCACGGGCCCCCTATCCAGGGGGACACCCCGCTCGGGGCGGGCTGCAGCCGGCTCCACGGGTCCCCTATTCCACAGGGGACACCCCGCTCGGAGCGGGCTGCAGCCGGCTCCCCTATCCAGGGGGACACCCCGCTCGGGGCGGGCTGCAGCCGGCTCCCCGGGTCCCCTATCCAGGGGGACACCCCGCTCGGGGCGGGCTGCAGCCGGCTCCCGGGTCCCCAACTCCAGAAGGGACACCCCGCTCGGGGCGGGCTGCAGCCGGCTCCCCGGGTCCCCTATTCCAGAGGGGACACCCCGCTCGGGGCGGGCTGCAGCCGCCTCCCCGGGTCCCCCCCTCGAAGGGCCAGAGCGCCACCTGCAGCCCACGGGCGCTTCACTGCGGGCCGATCCTAATGAACAACAAGAACATGAGGGCTTCATTTGCTCCCTCCGTCTACGGCCACAGGACGATGGTCCTGAAGAGAGAACCGAGTGGTTGCAATATGAGCGGTATCGGGTATCTTGTCAGGACACTGGAAAATAAATGGAAAGGGACAACCAAGTTAGGCAGAACAGGAAATTCCTGCTGCCATGTCACATGTGGCTATGCAGGGTCTGTGAGCAGGCAAAATGAAAAACCTTCAATACTTTTGGCTGCCAGCTTTTCCCCTGAGGACTGCCTCCTCTGACACCTCTTGGAGAGCTGTTGGGACTCTTCTGGAATTTGCATCTCCATCTGCAAGTCCAAGTCTGCCGCTCATCGAGGTGTGCATTCCCCAACAGCTTCCACCAAGCTGGAGTGCTGTATGCCAGTGGGCCTCCAACAAGTGCTTATACTCCAGTCCCCAACACACAGATCCAGGTGCTCCCTAATATTCTATATACCTGAAGAAGGAATACATTGAAAAACTGGTGAAATCATGCAATGAACTGCATTTGCCATACACAGTTCCCTTCAGGTAAGACTTTGTTCCTACTTTTTAACACTTTGGAGAAGCTCAAAAGCAGCCTAGAAGAAAATAATTAAGACTCCACAAATGCACCAGTATAATTCTTGCAATAATCTTCCCGACCCTCCCTTCTATCTTAAAGAGAAATTTGCTATCCCTTGCTCCCCACATGAGCAAATGGAAAGTGGGCAATATTTGGTATCAGGATTACCAACATATTTTGCAGATCAACACAACAGCCCAACAAGAGAGCTCTAGAACTGTTAGAGATGAAAGTGGTTCCTGCCTATTGAGGAAAGGAATGTCTGTCTTACCCTCCCACAGAAATGAATGAACAGACCTTCAAACTGTGGCAGACAGAATAGCAACATCTCCTCTGGGTTAGAGTTTTCTCCCATCAAATTCATGTGTTTTATCCAGTCATAGGACTTCACAGCTTTTACTTGATCTCAAGGCAACAGGAGATGGTGCTTTGGGAGATACATGAGAAAAAAACAGTTCCAATGAAACACAGTAAATTTCTTTAGAAAACAGTTCTAATGAATTTAGGTGAAATAGGGAATATAAGCAAAAACTCAGCCAGATGCAGTGTTGCCTGGAGAAGTTCTGGTTGCTTGATTTGGGATTGTAAAGGTGAGCAGTCTGTGTGCCTCTCGGCCATACACCATCAGGGTGTACGGATGCCGTTAAGTCAGGCCATGCTTTGATCCCCAGCCAACGGTGACTCCCAGCCCCACATGATGATTTATAAAGTGCTGCAAAGGCACTGTGTGACACTGCCAGTGTCACCCAGTGACATGGCCACGTCCTCTCCATTGGAAACCAGACCTCCACTCCTCTCTTCCCCTACTGGCCATTTCCTCACATCTGATAGCAATGCATTGAACAAAACTGGCAAGCCACCCTCAGGACCAGCAGAGTCAATCCCACACCAACGCCATTGGGATTTACTACTTCTCTCCTAAGAGGTTAGCACTACTATTTTAGATTCCAACAAAATCCTTTTAATATCTCTTTCCATCAAGGTCTCTGAGGACACTGGCGAGAGAGGATGGCCATATAGCCTGGGCAGAGGGATCAGCATTAGGAAATCCCAAAGACTCAGCTCTGTCACTGTGTCTCCATAATGACTTCATACACCAGTGCCTCAGTTTCCCCATGTGTAAAATGAGGATAATGATAATGACCTACCTCAAAGGGTGTGGTTTGCAGATGGGTTAGCGACCAGCACTACAGAAACACCCCCCACCAATAAACAACCCAGCCTGGCACTGAAGACACAGAGGGTACCGCATCCTTCCCTCACTGATCCTGCTCAGGAAAAAAACTGCTTGCCAGAGCTCTCCTGCCTGCGACTGCGCAAATGACCAGCCAGCTCCATCCTCATCGAACCATCCTGCGTCTATTTGATAAAGACGAATATTGCTTTTTAAATAAATATAAAAACTCCGTTTCCTCCTTGGCGAGTTCATTTTGAGTCATTTTATCTCTCTCCTCCCCCTATATTTTTTCCCAAATAATGTGATTAAGTGAGTCAGCGTTCTGCTTTCCCTGACAGCCTCTAGATTTAATTCAGTTTGAGGACTGTGACCTTTGACTCCTTTTTACTATACTAACCCAGCTAAGAGAACACTTAGCGATTTCTCCGCTTCCTACTGGGAGAGGATCTGGTGAAGGGTGAGGAGGGGGAGCAGGGATGGAGGGGGAAGGAAGAGAAACAAACTTTCACATAAAATTATGGTATATGGATAATTGAGAAGTTTAAAAACATGAATCTAATTGTGCTGTCCCTTGAGAAGCAGATATTGAGCCATCCTATAAAAGGCTTGGAGTATCCCAATGGTGATTTATTGCTAAATCCTAGTATTTTTCAATACATTATAGTTTTTAAATTGTGTTTAAATTGAGTGTAGAAGAGCAGAGGCCATTAGGAGATGCAGAAATGATGATTATATTTAAATATTCATGCACGCAGTACCTTATTATTGAATCTGAACACTAACAAAATCAATATTAAGTGCGGTTTGACATGAATTTATTTATGAATTTCGACTTTCTAAGTACTGTATTTTTTCACTCAAAAATTGTGAGTATAATGTAGTAATGATATCAAAACAGAGTGTCAGAGAGCATTAGCTGAGGAGGTTATAAACCTCCATATTACAGGGCCCCATATTGCCCTCAAAACTGCTTAGTGCACAAAACCAAAATGTTGTGGGGGGTTTTTTTGTGGGTTGTTTTTTTTTTTTTAACACATAAATACACACACACACTCGCTCAGAAATAGGAAGGAAACTCTCAGTCGGAAATTGCACTGTAGTGGCTTTGATTGCTCTCCGAGCCCGCTTCAGGGACCAGGCAAACTGGGATTTGAAGACTGACAAACCTGAATGGAGTGCTCTGGGCATGTGGTTTGGGAGGGCACTTTGGCACCTTGAGGGAAAGCTGGCAAAAAGAGAGAGGCTCACAGGCACAGGGTGTAGCCAGGGTCCCAACCAAATACATCTGCACCAAGAACCCACAACTCCTGTCCCACACAGCAGTGCTGAGTCAGTCACACTGGGATCCCAGAGGGCAACACCAGTCAGTATTCTCATTAAAGGAGTCTGGTGATAAGATTGGCCAGGAGGTCTGATAGAGAAAGATGCTTCACTAATGTACACCAGCAAAGAAAAGAGAAACAGCTTGGGAGTCCCTTTCCATAAGCAACATGGCAGACACCTCGAGCAGTTTTCACTCAAATTGGTGCAAACATGAGAAAACTGGCTAGAAATCACCCACTGAGTTCTCTCAAAACCAAATACTTCTATACTTTTCACGGTTCCTTTCTAAGGTGTATCTCAAGCAGGGCACTTGGTAATCAGGTTGGAACTTCCCCAGGAAAGAGATAGACAGCTTTTGAAAGCCTGGAACTTGATGCCACTCATTTAATGATGCCCATGATCATTTAATGGCAGCACAGCAGCAATCCCCCTGCTTCATAGGCTCCTCGTCCTTTCAATTTCCACATTCCTACTCCATTACTGTTGCCACCTCTGGACATTTGGTAGGTTTTTTACATGGAGTTATCACTCCCTCCTGCTTAAATGAACAGAGATTTCACCAGTGGAAGACAGAAGTCTTGTTGGTAATGGGGAGGGGAACAGGAATAACTCAGACTAAAACCTTGACATAAGGGGACTCAAAGGATGGGTTTGTGTAGATCTATCTACAGTTAAGTGAAATATATGAAAAGCTACTGCCCTTCCTCCCCTAACAATTAATTTTAAATGTGAGAAGAATTTTAAAGATTTTTTTTACTGTTGACAGGAATCTGGACTGAATCCTCCACATGCTGTATTGTGCATCCTCCTTTGAGTCCAGCCTTGGTTCAGAACACCATAGAGCCCACAGGAGATCCTCACCTCACTTCCTTTCTTTAGTATAAAACACTCCTCTCCTGGCATCACACCCAATAGAAAAAAAGATATATCCTTTCTGCTTTGGAGCCATATACCTACAAGAATCACACCACCTAAAGCAAGACAAAACAATTTTGGCAGCTCTCAGTTTAATCCATTGTCAGAAGCCCACTAGGGGCCGCAACAGATACCAGGGGAGCAGGATTTCCTAGTCCTTGCTCTCTGTCGAGACAGAGACCGAAACAAAACCAGCATGATTGAAGAGAAACAAAATTCAGTTTTGTCTGATTTTTGACTATGACCAGGAACCAACAGACTTACTGAATGCAATGCAAAGCCATACTGCCTTCAGTAACAGCACGGCCCAGATATTCAAAGGGTTAGTACTTAACAGGGCTCAAGCTTTTCATTTGAAGCAGACTGTTGAAGAGCACAGCCCAACATACTTATAGTTTTCTCAGGTCTTTCTAACATCGGGTATTAGCAAGCAAGAGCCAGGGATGCTAAGCAAACTGTACAGTACAGGAATGGTCTGCAGTCATAAGGGAAACATGTCCTGCTAGGAAGTCTTCTTGGTAAGCTTTCAGCAAAGTGAACAGCATCCTGCAAAGTACCAGCTGAAGAAAACATATCCCTGGAAGTCCTTTTTTGGATATAGAATTGCTGCTGAGATTAATCTTTCCTTCCTCCTTATTCTCAGGTCTGCTTCTCTCTTCTGTGCTCATGCTAGCATTTCCCAGTACAGCCTGCTGGGCTCTTAATGGATTGGCAACGTTCTTCAGGGACTGGAATTGACACAGAAACACATGTAACGTATCCCCTCTTGGAAGGGGTTTGATCATAGAGCGCTGACATTATGGCAGATCACACTGCCTACACAGAGGCCACACATGACAGGGCAAGCAGCAGCAAAAACATCACTCATTAAAATTAATTCCTTTCTCATTTTCATCTTAAAGGGAATGCTCAGATTTACTGGTCGCAGCTGAGTCTCTGATGGATAGAGGTCTGCATTAACAGAGCCCAGCATATCCCGTTTGACACGGTTTATGCTCTGCAGAATGGATTAATTCAGTGACTTTTCCAGGAGTAAGAACCAATGAAAGAGCCCAAGACTAGGGGACAGCATTGGAAAAGACTTTGTGGGTCACTCTGAAGTCCCTTTTACAGCATACATCCACGTTGTATCCACATCTCTTTGTCAAACCCAACGTGAAGCTGTAGGATTCCAGGGAACACCCATCCCAAGGAAAGCTCACCATCTAAAAGGCTTGAGGCATCCCAATTTGACAAGGAATCAAAACACCCAGAGCATCTGGGTGTCAGAAGATGAAGCCTTCATCAAAACCAGGGAATCACAACACTTGAAAACAGCAAAAATTCATGGAAAAGGAATATTTTCTATCATGTTTGCAACCCTGCAGAGTCAAAGGATGTTATATGGAGAAAAAGGGGGAGAAAAAAGAATTTTGTAAGAGTAATGCACAGAATGAGTGACGTGCCCAAGGTATATAAACTTTGCAACAGTTTGGAATGAAGATTGGATAATGTGTCTGCTAACGAACTGCCTGAATCACCAGCTCTTAGTTCTGAACTCAGAGTGTACCCTTGGTGAGAGATGCAGTATCCAGGGCACTCGAGGACATTCAGCACCCAATCTTACTCTAAGATTTTGGTCAAAACAGACAGGTCTTCACCACACTATGGCCTCTCCTAGTGCTACCTCCTGTGGTTAAGGGCAGGACAGTTTAGATGCCTTGGGAGAAGACATCGGACTGAAGTGTCACTGGTCTGATTCAGGTAGAACAATTCCACATTTCTCATGAGATCTCTTTCTCAGAAATGCTAAACACCATCTTGGAAACTCTGCACACAAGAGATGTCTAATGCTGGCATTATTTCTAACACTAACAACTCGTTAAGTTTTTCCACTATGCATCTGTATCAATATTTTAACACAACTGTTAGAAGGAAAATTGCTTTTTTTTGTGTATGTGACTGTGTCTCTTCCCTCTCTTCCTCTCTCATTAAATGAGCATGACAGATTTTAGTCTACTCCATAACTAAGTGAATATCTCAGAAATCTTAAATCCCCAAAGCATAGTGATGGGTTCTGAAAGCTTTCCAGTGATGTGGAGTATGAACAAACTCAATGGGGTTTGATTGTTCCGTCCCCTTATTGTAACTGCAAGCAGGCTGCAAAACAATGAGATCAACACAAATCTCAGTAGGATATAAAGAACCCAGTGCACAACTTGCAACTGTGAGATTCAGCAGTACAACCACACCAGGACTAATTTCTCAGGTGAGGTTGCCTCTATCAGTGTAACACCACCACCAAGTTGGATCTGATGATCTAAAGGCGGGCTGAAGTTGGTTTTACAGGCAAATAAGGAGCAGGGCAAGAGGGGGGATCCATTACATTAAAACGGAATTTAGACATCAGGATATGGATTGCACAGCCTATAGATGGAAAAGGAATAAAAAGGTCCCATCCAGATCAGTTCCCACTATGAGAAGACCAGCCATTTATGGGCATTTGGAGATATGACTAAAATGCATTAATGAAAGGTAATTACTTCAGATGATAAGCATAGACAAAATGGTCTTCAGTGGGGGCAACAAGCAGAGTATTCTCAAAACCAGGGGAGAACTGATAAAAGAAGAAGAACAACAAACCCACCAATCAATCTGAAACAAACACCAGAAGCCCCCAAAACAAAACAAACAAACAAAACCCAAGCCCTAAAAAGGCAAAACTGGATGTCTTTTACACGGAATATGCACTAGAATTTTTAAGAGGTGGGTGGTGGAGAAAGTGCTATCACCAAGGAAATAAAGCCAAACCCTCTTTTCCAGTAAATCGATGTATTTCGCTCTAATTTTATTAGGAATATAAAAGGAGCCTTTAGAAAAGTGCTTAGAGAGCAGAAAGAAAAAAAAGAGGAGATAGGGAAGGCTAGCAGTGGAAACATTAGTCTGTCTGTATTAGGAATCCCATACTCACATTTTATTGTTACTGTCAGGATGCAAAAGGCAGCGCTTAAAACAAAATAATACATAATGTATTACAGGGGCATAAACATCAGCAGTCATTTTTATTTTAAAAAGAAAATGCAAAATAAAAAAAGGAGATAGCTTGCGACTGAGGGATCCAAGGTGCAGCATTTATATCTGTGTCCACTGAGATAATCAAAAAGGTATTAGAGCAACTGATGGAACAGAGTACCACAAAGGGCTCCTCAGCAGTTTACCACTGCTCTCATTACAAGGTAGCTGTGGAAGCTCTTTCAAAGAAATCATGGGGTCAATTTTTAGGTTGGGTGGGAATTTACTCTGACTGTAAAGATGAGATGATATTCGGGGAAATAAACTCCATACTTTTGAATGAGTAGTAAAGAAAATGGGTTTTGTACATTTGTGCACATTTTAAGAGAGAGTGAGGAAAAATGCAGAAATAAGAGTCATTTATGCTTTCCATCCAGGCCTTTTCAATCATTAGGTTTTTAGGGTGCTTGCTTTTTCTATGCTCACTTCTGCTTTTTTAGAGTTTGTTCTCTTGATCTCTACACAGCGCACCTAAACCTTGGAGTCTGAATCCAGCATCTTCTGTCCTTGCCATAGTACAGATAAACAAGCTTTACAGCACCTGCCTGTCACAGGAGTAAGCAATGCCTGTGCCCTCTCCCTTGTTTGATGGGACTACTGGGGGTAAGAGGGGTCTCTACTCACTGGGTTTTATCTCAGAGTCAGTTCCAGCAGAGACTGTCCAATATTCCATGGGTTGCTTCCAAACCTCACATTAGCTACACTCTATTTCTGCCCTGCTTTTTATCCCTGCAGCTTCATGGACAGTCTTGCCCCTGCCTGGGCTCCTACACCACACAAACTGCACAGCTGGCCCCATCTGCTTTGTTCACATTCTGGTTCCAACACTACCTGCTCAGCAGGAAGAGGGGACCTCCTTTTCTCTTAAGAAGTTTCTGTCACCACTGCACCTGCTTTTGAGAGCAGTCCTAAAGTCAGGAATGCAAAGAACACCACGTGAGTAACCGTGGAAAGTATAGACAAGCTGCAATTAAGCTGCACTGCAAGGGGGATGCTTGGGGGAATGAAGAGGATTTTAAATACAGAAAATATCTCCTTTAAATATTTCAGCTGACAGCTGGATCCCACACCCCCCAGAACAGCTGGATCCTCTTCTGTCAAAAAACCTCAGCTCTTGCCTCTCATTCCCTGTGATTCTCTGAAGGCCTCAGGGGGTACTTGATCCCCCTGTTTCCCTATCTGGTTGTACTGCTTTTGTCACAACATATGCACACTAACATGGCAAAGCCACAGTCTGCTGATGGGATGATGTCAAGAAGATGTGACTGCTGTGGCCTGTAGCCATTTGAAGGACAGGGAAAGAGGACAGGGGAGGCAAATTGGCAGCGGGCTGGGACGAGGGGTCTAAGAAATGAGATAGACAGAAAAGAAAGGACAAGCAAATTCAGAAATTTAAAAATATTAGGGAAAAAAAAAAAGGAAGTAAAATCCAATGATCTAGCTTTTTAACTATCTGTCACAGTAAACCACAATATACACAGTTAGCAGAGCCTGTCCCATTTACTCCACAAAAGTAGGTGAGGTGAATCATATTTACTAGAGAGCAAGACCAGATGTGTTAAAATAAAAAAAAAAAATCAAACTTGCTCTATTTGCTTATTTAAAATAACCTGGAAAACAAGGGTCTGCTCCAGGAGCCAGGAATTATTGACAACCAAAGTTTAGAAATCCCTTAAGGAGATGATATGCATCAGAAATTGATGAATTAAGGAGTTCTACAGTTCTGGAGGATTTGCTCTTGAGAACTGGAGAGTAGTTAACATCTAAAGCTAGATTTCATCCCCAGCTATGTCACTGCCTTCACTTCTCAGCACCTGAGATTAGCTACGATGCCTAATGGCTTCACCAAAATAAATATGGATATTGCTCTTAAAATTAGAACTCTGGAGATGATCAGCATTATCAGCATTAGTGGGACTCAGTGATGTGTTTGTCTTTCACACAAGGACAGGTATAGGGAATCTGCTGATTTTAAGTAAACTTTAGAGCATATTAGTTCCTAAAATGAAAATAATTGTGTGCATGCTAGAATCCTCTGTTTGGGAGAAAACTGTGGGTGATAAATCAGAGCAAGGATACACTGCTGGAACTAGCTGGTGGGCAGGGCTGCTTTGTGAGAAGCTGCTTCAGATTGGACATGAATGGCATAGAAAGCTGTTCAGAGAAGAGCTCACCGTGCATCATTTTGGGTAGTCCTTGCATTTGCCTTTCTCTCACTAAAAATTATACTGTTTAGGGGAAAATATCAAAAATAAAAGAAATACCACAAACAAATTATGAATTGTACAGCTTGTGAAAATTCTGCCCACGGTAGAGAAGATATTCTTCCCCTCCCTCCCCTCATGCCAGCTTGTCTCTGCGATATCTTTCCACTTCATAAATCTCTTCCTTGATTGAGAGGCAAATCTGGGAAACAGCCCCTTGGGGAAACAGTTCCTGAAAAGCCTGCATGCCAAGCCAGAGGCGTC
Source organism: Lanius collurio (assembly GCA_020086605.1). Lineage (NCBI taxonomy): Eukaryota > Metazoa > Chordata > Aves > Passeriformes > Laniidae > Lanius > Lanius collurio. Next base: position 789,988 of record JACBWW010000073.1, on the reverse strand, counting down.
TTCTCATTGAGGTACAAAGCAAGTAAATGCCTCAGACTCATTGCAACTGCATGAGAGTTCTTGGCACCATCTAGTGGAATCATGCTGGAGATGGAGAGGAGAGGTACTAAAAGAAAACTTGGCAAATCTGCTTGGGTGGTTGTGGCAGCTCAACTAGAACCAGGAGGCGGAAATAAATGCTTGCCATCTTCACATGCTCTTTGTACAGAGGACTCCTTCTTGTAGTAAATAAGCTGAAGGTGATGCCACATCCTGTAGGGAAAGCGTGGAACCTCCCTGGAGGACATGACCTGCTGTTCTCAATGGCAGCTCTGCTACTTACTGGTAGAGCCACACATGCCAAGGGGGCACACCCCCTCTACTGTCCTGCAGTGGGATGGCCAACGACAGCTTCCAGAGAGCAGGCCAAAATCAGAAACCTCTGAAGAATCCTGGAATCCTGAGCTGCAAATGAAGTTGCACGAAAGGAATATGGAAGATGACATAAAGTAATATCAAGGCCATGGGTTATTTGAAAATGGGTCTGACAGAGGGTGTAACTACCACTTTATGAGCAAAGGAAAGTAATTCATCACAGTTGATTACTCATCCACTTCCCTCATCTCCTGTGCAAGAATAGTAAACTGTTGCCCAAGTTACACAAAACAAGCAACATTTAGAACAAAACAATGTTTCTTGTTTTTCAGGCTTTCCTGGAACCATCTTCCTTCCTGTCCAGGCTCATCACCTTTCACCATTCCTGAGCACAGACATCACCAAACACATGGAACTGCATCGATACCAAGCCCTGGCACTGAACCTCCAAGAACATTATAACCTGGAAAAGGCTACTGGCTTGTGACGTTCACAAACTGGGGGCATGTGTGCTTTGGAAGACTGCAAACATCACTCCTGCCTGCAGTCCTCAGAAATCAAGTGAAGGAATCAATGAGCTATCCAGGAGTAATGTTCTCAAATCAACTCAGCTCTTCATCTTTCTAAGAGAAGCAAGCCAAGGACCACGCTGAAACCTTAACCACAAGGCCCAGCCACTCTGTGGACATTAAAGATGTGAGGGCAGTTTCCCAAAAAGCAGGTATTAGCTTTGGCATCCTTGGCCAATATTTACATTCTGCTTTGCTTTTACAAAGCAGCCTTTCCATGCAGCTAAGATCCAGATCCACGGGGAAATGCAGGCACCCAGTTCCAATTTCACTGGGAGTACATCTCTGTACCTCCGAGCCTAGACTACAGTACTTCAGGATCCCTGGAAGGCATATGGGTGTGGAGGAGTTTAAATCCCATTTCTATCCTGTCTTGAAATTCGTGTTATTGCTCATGCCATATAAAGCAGTTTTGAAAAGCTCTCAAACCAAAACTCCCCACTTGCTCAACAGGGTAATGATTTACATCCCCTTTGCTAGGGTGCAAATTATACTTGTGGTGCAAGGAAGCAATAGGATTCAGACCTTGTGAGAGTTAAATGGGAAATCATTGACATGGCATGGATCAAGCAATGTGTGTACAAGTTTGTTACCTGCAACGCTCAGCACGGCAAACCTGCAGCACAGTGCATCCACTCTACAGTTTTGTCTCCTTTAAAGACATGGACACATGCAGTTTTAAAATGCTTTAAGCAGCTAATTAGGGTGTCTTCCCCTCCTTCATCCCACAAGATAATTGCATGATAAAAATGAATATGTAACTAAGCAGAAACCACAGGAACGGTGACGGCAGAAAAGGAGATGGAACCAGCAGCAGCCTCACTCCACAGTCACAGGTGGAAGCCCTCACATTAGAGAGACTCATGTTCCAGTGCGGTTTCTGTAGCTGTGGGGAGGAAAACCTCAAAAAAGCCCCATATCATTTAGAGTCACAAGAGTCAGCGAATGGTTTAGTGCTTAAACAATCAATGTCAGGAAGAGAGAAGATCCGTGAGAGCATGTCTGCCTCTTGCTCTCCCTGCATACATCTCCCCAGAATGTCTACAGTCATCAGGATAATTTAAAAAGGAATAAAAAAATACAGACTTGGCTTGGCTTAACTGGGGCTATCACCGTAATTGTGGAAGGAAGTGAGAACACACCAGTAGGGCCCCAGGGAGAAAAGAGCAAAGTGAGGGGAATGGAGACTGTTTTTGTGGGACCCTGTGAAGCTGAAGAAGTGTCAGAGAGCAGAGCCATGATGCCTGAGGGTGGAGCAGAGCTAAGGCAGTTAGAGCCTCCTGAAACAGCAAACAGCACAGGATGTGAGCTTGGAGCACAGCCACACAGCTAGCACTGCTGCTGGGGTTCCCTCAGTACCTAACACCATGGATGACCAGGTAACTGGGCACATTCTCTATACATTTAAAGAGAGAGGTATCACTGTAAATAGCTGCAGGGATGATAAATACCTTAATTTTTTTTCAGGGAAGAAAAGGGGGGATGCTTCCTACTTCCAGTTCTTCTCTGCCCTCTATGGAGCACAGACAGCCTCTATTCTGCCAGTCCATTCTTCCACATCCAGTGCATTATTATGAACCCTCCAGCACACACAGCTAATTAGAGAAAATATCCTTTCTAGCAATTTAAATGATTTTGGCATTTTCAGGAGGGCACATGTAATATTCAAATTACTTCCACTCTGCGCTGCCTTGTCTTGCCTGGCTCATCTTCCCAGGTGAATTTGTAGTCTCTGAAATGCTCTAATTTCCCACACAAGCCATGTCAAATATAATTTTGGTGCAAAGTTGGTAATTATACGTAACATCAGTCTGATGTTAAAAACACTGAAAAATTTAGCAAGAAGAGACGAATGGAGAGACACAAGTCTGAGACCAAGGAACGAAAGGCGTGCGGCCCCCTTAGTATTTGCGCTCATTCATTAATAATAGCATGTTTTCAGGAACTGAAAGGATGTGTTTCCCGAACTGACTGGAATTCACTTATGTCCCAATTACACTGTCTCAGTGAAGAACTTTGGTCAAGTCTTGCTGAAGAGCCGCAGCTAAACCAAAAGCAAGATCCAGACTCCCCACTCAGTCCATCCCAGCTTCAAGTGTATGTAAAAGAGCAGAAATCTCACGCCAGGGCTCAAACTCAGGGACCAGATTGTCTCTTCCTCTGCCACTCCTGCTGCAAACCCCTCTGGAAGGAGTCAAGTAGATTTGCATCAGTGAGTCACCATTAGGTATGGATCTATATTAGAATAAGGGTAATTCTAACTGTTGGCCCCAAAATATTGGGCAAACATTTTAACAGACTTCCTCCTTGGCTCCAAATAAAGAATTAACATGAAGACTGAATTATCTGACCCCATCATCAACTCTTTCCCAAGGATACCAGGTCTGCCTGTTTCAAGGAGCACCCCAATCCAGCCTGCTTTTTGACACCATTATCCCAGCACAGTGTCTTCCTCTTGAAAAACATTTGAGAATTTCTGAGTTAACCTGTTCCATGCTAAAATCCATGCCTGCAATAACTGCTGGGAACCACAGAGCCTTTTGCTCTGACATTGTTGCTCCAGGTAATCTACTCATGGAAAGGAGTACTCAAGCATCTCATCAACACTGAACAGCAGTTTTCTGGATCGTGTGAGAACTTAAATCCCAGCTGGTGAAGAAGACTTGCTTCATTTTGTTCCTGAAGGCTATTATGCCAACAATCAAGAATCAAAAGGCCTGATCATATAAGCAAAATCAGCACACCCAAACAAGGGCTGAGTAAGGATTACACCTTAGAGGATTATGTAAGAGCCACTGAATAAAAACTATTATTTCAGAGGAATGAGATGAGACGGGAACTGATGAAGTCTCAAATAAACTTGGAGCTCCTGGACATAAGTGAACCCCACTTTCATCCTATATTAGCCACGGTATGCTCGCACACAGGGATTCAAGACGTAGTCTTGAATTTAAGCCTTTGTGTGTCATGTCTCACACCTCTCTCTGTCTTTCTTCAACCCCACATTAGAGGAAGAGACCCCTTGTTTTGGAGAATGAACACCTGCTGCCTTTTCAGCTGACTCCACCTACTCTCTTAAAATCAGTTCCTACTTCTCTTGCCCTTTTTCAGTGTCTTGGGTTTGTGCCACTCATTTAAGAGCGGGTAGCTGTGCACAAGCAAAAAATCCATTGTGCTCACACCACATGGGCCAGAGAAAGCCAGAAACTTCCACCACAGCTTTATTAAGTCCTTAAGACCCTCAGATAAAAGGGATTTTCTGACTGTAAAGAAAGGTTGTGCACAGCTTTTCCTTCTCAGTCTGAAATGATAGTGTGCAAGAGCAGAATAGGAAAAATGACACTTGACCTCCAATTTCCTGAATTCTAACTAGCTTTCCTTGCCTTTTTGAATCAAGTCTTCCGTGTAAGGCCAGGATGTGGCAAGGTAGCTGGACAAATAAAGAGTTCCTTTGCTGCCATGGCAATGATGCAAACAGAGCAGAGTACCATGCCAAAGGAAGTTGCTAAATCAAAACTGGTCAATTCTGTTTAGTTTCCAAGCAAAGGTTATGCAAACTGACTGGGAAGTGCTTCACAGAGAAGCTAATTACCATTTTCTTCAAGAAAATTCACTGATTTGCAGATTATTTAGTCTTTTCTCAACTCTTCTCAGGTCTAGTTTTGAAAACATCCCCTACTTTCAGGGTAGCTTGAACTCTGCCAGGGTCTTAGAAACATAATGGGTAAGACCACATCCCAGTGTTTGGATTTTTTTTTCTTTTGTCACTTAACAAGGAGTGAAATAAATCCCACTTGGAGAAACACACTTACCTTCAGGGGTAAATCTTATCAAGGATTCTGCAGGGTGGGCTAATAATGTGGAATACACATTGCACAGATCACCCTCTTCTGTCCCACTGAACCCTTCCACAAGGAAACAGTCCTTACAAGTCTACAGCGCTTCACCCCATCTCACTGGTGGACCAGGACAGTATTCTCTGGTGCAGACAGGAATTTCTGTGACTCTTATGTCTATAAACTCATTCCTTTTGGGACTCAAACAAACTGGGCAATTTGGCCTTCACAGTGGAGAATGAAACTTCTGTGCTAAACACCATTCAAACACCATCAGAAGCAAAATGAAGTCCAGCTTGTTCTTTGAGAGCTATTTTGGTTTTGTGAGCTACTATCACTAAATTTCTTGGGAAAGGGGAGGGAGGAGGTTCTGCTCCATCATTTGAGAAGCTACACCCTCAGACTGTTTTATAAGGTACCCAGTTGGCACCACTCACCATGCGTGGCTCCATGACTGCATAGGGTGGCCAGCAAGCAAAGCTCCCCTGCCTTGGAGTGAAAAATAAAGCTTGCCGAGTCCTGTCAACACTGCATCTCATCTGGGCTAATGTAAACCAGAACCTCACCCTCCCTGGGAGGGGTCAGATAGAGTTATAAAGCATGAAAGTGTTGACAAGGTCGCCAGCAACACGCTCCTGTTGGATCATTAGGTCCATATTCCCTGCATCTCACTCCTCCTGGATGATGCCTAGGCTCATTCTGATGCCAGAGACATTCTGCAGGCTGACAGAGGCCTCTTTCCAGTTCACCCAACTCCAGTCTGCCTAACTCCTGCCCTTAAATTTCACATTTATACCTATGCTAGGAGAGTGCAAAACTCTACCCAGTCAAAATAATGGAGCATTTATCCTTCAGCTGCCTGATGTTCAGAGGCCACAGAGCAAGAAAGGACTTGGCTTCTCCCTGCTCTTGACTGATAAGCCCCTCTTGGCTTGCCAGCCCCTCCAGCTGGTGGGGCAGATATAAAGGACAGAATTATTTTCTAGGCTAAGCAGAAACCTCCTGTCCCAAAGCTTGCAAAAGTCAGCAGATAAAGAGTGATGGATTTCAGTGGACACTGACTAGGTGCAGGTTTCCTAAAAATAGCAACAACTTCACCCACAGAAATATTCATAATTAACAGACAAAATATGATGGCAGTATTTGCATAAGGGTAGGCAGCACCCTAAGGAACAACAGTTTGTGCTGCTATGGGACCAAGAAGGTCTTCATGACTTCAGGGTTCCTTGTGAAAAATCTAATGCAGCCTCTTCCTCATGCAAGGTAATTCACTAACTAATTGTTCCATGTAAGGCAGCAGCAGAGAAGCAAACAGGCTGGACAAGGGATTTTTGCCTTCTTGTTACAAATGTCCTGTGGCCTGGCACAAAACAAAGGACACACTGATCATGGTCCTCAAGGCCTCTGAAAGAATTTAATGCTAACAGAAGTTAATTTTGGACTCCTTATTTAGACAAAGAAGATGAAAGAAGAGACAGAGTGAGAGCACCAGGGGAGCAACTGATTTCCCGTCATTTCATTTCATTATTACCAGAATCAAATAAGCAAAAAACTCACGCATCAGGCTTTTATAATCATGAAGGCTGAAAATGAATTAATACATTGGATTACTTTGTACTGACCTGACTTCAGAGCCTTTATACTGATGGAATTTCAGACTTTTTGGAGACTGTTGATGTCAGAATTTGCCTTTAACTCATGCAAGAAAGAAAAAAACCCTCACCTAATCATAGGAATCTACAGCTAGGTCTTTAAGCAAAATGTGCACCCACTCAATGTGCACCCAATGCTACACTCACTGCTGTATCCTGAGGTGTCTCCTGAGGTTTGAAAATGGATTACCATTAAGCAAGGGGGCAGAATTAGATACAGAAGAGCCAAGGTAAGATCCAGTTGCAGAGAGTGGTGGTTTTGATGCTTGGACTTTAAATGGACTTCACAGCATGTGTCACCATAGTATGGTGATGCTTTAATTTTCCCATTTCCCCATGCAAACAGGCTCAAATTATTTTATGAAGTCTACTGAATGGAAATAGAGGGTACCTTTGGTCAGCAGTGCTTAATCACAACAGACTGCAGCCTACAGATGTGGTTAACTCAATAGTGTGGCTGTGAAAGTCCCAGACCAAAGTCCTGCTGCTGAAGCAGGTGATGAGCCAGCTAAAATTCAGGATACACTCATGGTTTTGGCTATGTAGCAGCAGAATGGTCTCCTCTAACTTTTTTGTGTTAAAACCCAGCTGGCCCATTACCAGCATGATATAATCCAGCAGCATCTCATTGGCTGCTGCCACCATCAGCCTTACCCCCACCTTCAGCACTGGCGGGTATGTCAAAGCAAAAACATCTCAGCATTTCTGATCTCCCTGGGGTCACATCTGGTTTGAGTAAGGCTTCTCATTTGGTTCCAATCCCCTGATTTCCTGCTACTGTCCATGAAAAAGAGTGTGACTCTGTGGCTTCCCCTGGGTGTAATGGTCTAATCTGTGTCTTGTTGTGCACTGTAGAGGGGAGGGGGAATCAGTGCTACTTGGGAGCAGATTCCTCTTCCCCCGTGACTGTGTCCTGCTCTTATGCAAAGCACCTTTATTCTTGCCAGTAATGGCAGCTCCAGATGTCCTGGTGCCCTCCCTGTATCATCCATACTCCTCCAGCTCCTTAATTGAATCCTTTCCTCTCTAGGACAGGCTTTCCTCATTACAATGAGCTGGATCCAATTCTACTCCCTCCCTTCCATCACACAGTCTGTCATTGTGAAACACAGGGCAGGCCCCACAGAGCTTCTGTGAGGAGATGACCGCCCCAGTGAACTGTTCTTGCAGCTACTGGAATGCTGCTCATGTTAACAGAGCACCAAAGCCCCAGATAGGTACAGGGTGGTAAAGGCGTCTGCTCTGCCAAGGTTCTGGCAACATCAAGATGCAATTTAGTTCCAAGAAATACTATCTAGTCCTTTTAATCTATGGCTTTCAAAGACATTCATCTGAACCATCAGTGTTTTGCAGCTGGTGAAGCAGCCTAAGAGCATGCACAAGAGCAGTGGCAGAGCCCAGGAGCTGAATGGGGCTCTCACATCCTCATTGCATAGGATCCTCTCAGCAGGAGGGCAGTACCCATGACTGATGTTTCATTCATGCTCTGAACAAGGCAGGGCAACATACACACAACAAATTCTCTTTTTTTACTCTCACTCATCCACTGAAAAATCTCTATACTGAGGAAAAGAGTTCAGTCCTTTTCCTCACCTTATTTATGACTTTATTTATCCTTCTTCTCAGTCTAAGCTACATTATCCTATGCTGCACCATACAGCACATAGTGATCTGCTTTTTCTTTGCAGGCCTCATTCTGGAGCAATGCCCCAGTGTTATGATACTTAAGATGACCCTGTAATATGTTAAGGTGCATTCAGCCAGACCCAGCATCACACTATACCTTGGGTTTGACACTTAAACTCGTTTGTTCAAAGTTAGTTAACTTATTATACAACCTGCCTTAGGATGTGCAGGAACAACCAGGCCTGTGCTGAGGCGAGCAAACTCAAGTAAACTGAGGTACAAATGAATTAGGTGCATGGACTTCAAGGCAAGTTCTCCTAAGTGCTGGGAGGAGACCCAGCACACCAAATTCCCCTAAGTGCCACCACTTTAACTACTAACCCACACTCTTCTACTGCACTAAGTACATCTGGATTCCATCGGAGCCTGAATATTATTTTTTTAAAATAACCAGATCTTTGGAAAACAAAATCCCTCAAAGCACCAGAACAAAACCTCTGATCTAGAGGCTTTTCAGCATCTTAGGGAACGAGAGATGCTATTATTGTTACTAGAAAGGCAAAAGTACAAGGAATGATCTATAGGGCACAAGTATGTTTGTTATGAAATGATTTGGATCCACAGAGAAATTCCACATGTGGCTTCCCCTCTGGTGTCTAGAGGTTCCCACCTTGGCAGTGATCCTGGAGTCCCATGCCTACAGGCTCAGCAGCATGGAAAGGGAGGGTGGACGCTGGAGGAGTAATGGGATCATCAGGGGCTGAGGCTGCTGCTTGGCACGCCAACAGTGTTTGTTTGCACCTCTTTGAAGATGAGAGATGAAAGTGGCGCCCACATGGGCTGCCTTTGATTAGCTTCTTATTTTTAACATTGCAGCTGCGATTATTTTTCTTTTTCTTGAAGCATTTCTTCCCCAGCACCACATACTCTGAGGTTCCCTTCTCCAGGGAGGTTCAACTTCAAGGAAACATAACAAAGAGAAGTGTGAATGTAAAGGAGACTGGACAACTCGGGGCCAGTGGGGAATTATGTCATTTTATTTTTAATTTTACTTCCATTTTCCCCCCAATCCCCCATCCTCAGTGGGTCTCAGAAAGAAAATACTTGTTTACTTCTTTTTTAATAGGGAAAATAAATGAGTCCTGGGATTGTACAGAGCTGTCATGAAGAGGGAAATGTCTAATGGTTCAATTCCCAGCTCTGTCACTGAACCACCCTGGGACTTGGGGAAAAGTCAGTTCGCCCATCTGTAAAATGGGATTTATAATGCGTTGCTTCTCAGGGGCATCGAAGGAGTTTGAGTAGCATTGATGGAACGCTTCACGCACCTTGGATAGAAGGGGCAGGAGCCCTGTGAAGTGCTGTCCTTAATAGATACTTAGAGGAGTTTCCTTCGCTGTGGTACTTATCTGACCACAGCAGCTGAGTGCCTCACAGCTACTGATGGATTTTTTTTTCCTATTACCTCTCTGTACCATAGGATTGTTGCAGAGGAAAGCAAGGCAAATGGCAAATGGAATGGAAGGGATCCAGTCACACGGAGAATGTGTTGTAAAGTCAGGACTAATCCTTTGTTTCCTAAATTTACACCACAGCCATTTCACTTTCATTCTAGTTGAACGGATTTTGTAATCTGAAGGCACGAGAGAAAGCCACCTTTCCCTCTCCTGCACCAGCCAGTCACACTGTGGCTGTCTTCCTGCTGGATGAGGGGCAAGTGGTCTGGAAAGGGAGTCACTGTTGTGCATTACTCTATTTCCTGTCATAACATTTTGGGGTTTGTTTCTTTCACCTGCTAGAGTTGTTTTCAGCCAAGAATTTAATGTTAATCCAGTTACCCACAGTAAACGTTCTAGCATTAACAGGATGATGGTACAAAACCATCCAGATTTGCTGTTCCTTATTTTCAGGACTAATTTCTAGAGGTAGTAAAGAGCTACATATGTGAGTGAAATCAGAGAAAACTGCTGGTAATTGATACTTCCTAAATAATAGCTTCACAATGTGCTGCTGGTTCTATCACCTTAAGTCTAACTTCAGTCAGAGGGCCTTAAAAATGAAAGGCAGAGCCTGATAGGAACAATATCAATGAACAAGATGTAAAAATCTTGAGTGGAGATAAGAGGAACAGCCAAGGATAAATAACAATCAAGCTCTCAATACTCACACACTTCAAAAGAAAAAACACAACTATGCATGTTTATATTTATTTACTTGTGCTATCTATCAAGACATTTACCAGGCAAAGAGAAAGGGGGGCACACAAGCTGAGTAAAAACCTGTAAGTTGCCTATGCAAATCCAGCCAACTCTGAGAGAAAAATCTGGTTTTACCAAATATAATACCTGCCAAACCCTCTAAAAGACACTTCAGCCTTACTTTGGTCAGTCCAAAAAGCTTAGACTAATCCATGTATAACATATAACTTAACCAGGTTTCCTTGTCTATAAGGCATTTCTCCTGCTCCCAAGAAAAGAGGCAGACAGTTGTTCCAGCCCAGTGCAACATCCAGGTAATCCCAATGCCCAGACATGATCCTGCTCAACCCAGCTCCCCGTGAAGAAATAAGCCAGTCCTATAAGCTCTTCTCCGGGTTATTAGGAAGAGGGATACTGTACAGGACAGCTTATAAAGTATACTTGGTTCAGCTTCATTCCAGAGAAACATATTCCCAGTCCGACTCCATCCAGTCACCCAGAGTCCAGGACACTAAATTAACCTGCCAAGTTTCCTGCAGGCCACCTGACCATACCATTTAGCCAGCAGTAAAGACAAAATCTATGCCTAGCTCCAGTGAGGAAAGCAGGCAAGTCTGTGGAAAACCTAGTTATATCATTCAAGGAGATCAATGGAGAGCCCAGGCCTGGAGGCCAGTGACCTTGGATTAACACAAAACTGAAAGGAAAAAATTAATGGTCTCAATTCAATAGCTGTTACTCCAGAAAATTCAAAAGCCGTTATCCCAGAAAATTCAAAAGCCGTTATCCCAGAAAATTCAAAAGCCAGCCCTGCAGCTTACTGGCCCAGAAAGAGTGCTTAATTTTGGAAAGAGAGCAAGTACTCACCCATTGCTGGCACAGGAACAGAGGCAGAGAGCTGCTTTCCGAGGACTCCTAGGATGGCTCCCTGTGCCACACAGGCAGGTTCCCTGTGGCACCAGGTGTAGTGGGACACATTGTAGTGTTTTTTCTGGAAGCAGTCACTCCTCACCACAGAAAGCTTTCCATGGGCTGTCTCCAGAAGGTGCTCCCTTGGGGATCTCCCACCCAGATAACTGTGAGGAGGTGGCAGGGGGATGAGGCACACACACACTGCTAAGATGAATTTCCAGGCCTCAGAGCATCCTTTTCTGCCTAAGCCTTTTCTCAACGTCCTCAACTGCCCTGGCTCAGCCTTAACCCCCTCAGCTGCTACTGGTCAGCCTTAACGGCCCCAGCCCAGCCTCAACCGCCTCAGCCCAGAGCAGCAACAGCCCCTGAGGGGCTGCACCAGGGGCTCCAACCCTCACAAAATGGTGGCCATGGAGAGGGCACCCAGCGCTCAGCTTACTGAGGAACAGCACGGCTCCAGCGAGGTGACACAGCCAGACAGTGCTGCACAGATCGTGAGGAAAGGCAGCTATGGCAGGAGGCTGACACTGCTCCTCCTGAGGCACTGCCTGATGGACTAGGAAAAACGGCAAAAAATAGCAGGAGATGGTGGGAAATGGGGGCTACCTCAGGGGCCCCTAAACTGGCCTTAGCCTCCCACAGACATGGGGCCTGACCCACCAGCCACAGTGCTGGCTGTTAAAAACCTTCTCTCCAGTGTAAACTCCACCTATACCCACAGAACGCTCCCAAGAAGGGCTTTCAGAGGTACAAAAAACTCCCTACCCTGTCACAGCTGACCCGAATTTAGAGGGGATGGCTGAAAACGGGATCTGCCCCACCTGGCATGGCTATGAGAAAAGTTCTAGAGAAAGCTAGGAGATACCTGAGTGTGTTTCATTACTTTTTAATTTAAATGGCCACAATTAGGCCCTGGGAAGAGCAGCTTACAGGGACAGTGATGTTCAACAGAAGTTATGCAGTGTCAGGTTTGGGGTTTTTTTTGAGTAGCCACTGACTGCTGGTGCAGTGCTGGGCATGTTGATGTACTTCTGCTGCCCTTAACACTTCTTGTTTTGTCTTCATTTAACCATTCCTAGGCAAGAACAAATTTTTGGGTGCATAGGTCTGTGCACAGTAGGGCTGTGCTCTGTCATGTGGCTATACAGGATACTGGCATGCAAGTCGCAAGAATGCTGGCTATGCTCATGATCTGTAAATTTCTTGGGGACTTTTTTGAAATTTTTTTTTTAATTTTTTTTTTTTGCACTAGATGAGAGATCCAGGAGTCTGATCCCTCAACTGGGAACCAGTAGGTCCCATTTGATGTCCAGCTTTTGCAGCAGAGCTGGCTGCCACATTGTGGTCTGTTCCCCTCAACATCACATCTGGCTGATGTAAAACACACATGTTTTGACTGAAGCTTTTTCTTTAAAATGCCAACATTAAAGGAGGGTTTGCTTTGTAAAACTGAAACTGTAAAACTCTTCTGAAACCCAGTCTGGGGGATTAAAAGAACCACATGAAAAGGGATAAATATGACCTGGACATTTACTTCCTGTGCAGAAGTTCGCTGAACATGTGCCTCCCAGCCTGTCGGTGCAAAACAAGACCTTCTGCTCTGATTCTCAGAAGGAAAAAAAAAAGGGAAGAAGAGAGGAAGACATGACAACTCTTTTCTATTTCATGGCTTATGTCAGATACACTGATTTCTTTACAGTGGCATCTCATGCACCTTAAAACCAGAGATGCACAACCAGTAATAAGAAAATTAGTATTAACAAACCATTCTTCTTTGTACAACATGGTAAAATTCAGCTTGATCCATTTTTAACCGGGAATCAGGGACAGAACTCCTTTGGGTTTCAGTGGGAATAAGATCAAACCTAAAGATATGATGGACTGAGTCCAAGGATTCTCTGATGATGTCCAGAAGAAACACTTGGATAGTCAGAGCTTCAGTTAGTCAGAAAATGGATCACTTTCAAACAAACTAATGCAAGATGTTTATATCAGTGTTGTCCATTTCAAGTACTAAACGTCATTTTTGGGTTACAAAAACAACTTTACTTAAATATTATTAGACTTGAAAGGGAAAAAAAATCAATTCTAGATTTTCTGTATTTCTTTCCTAGATTTTGAATCTTCAAGAAGATATCACGTTTTTTCAGGTTTCCTTTACTAATAGTGAACTGCTAGAAGCTTGATTATGTTTTAAACTGAAACTGACGTTGTGATTTATTGTAGTACGATTTCAGAAGACAAGAGTCGGGAGGAAGAAATCATATAAAAGCAGGCAATACATTAAAGTCATTATTGTTCTCAAAATAACTTTTTGATCTCAGGTCCCAGTACACAAATTGCAGAGGACAAAATGCAATATAATGTAAAATTTGGCACTGCCATTATGTTTTGGCAAAAAAGTCCCTTTATCCCAGTGAAGTTCCCTAGAAGCCAGTTACACATTAATTTGGGATTATATTTCTCCCTCATGCACAATGACGTTAAATTACACTGAAAGTGGTGTTAGTTGCCCAACAGTCATAATTTAGAGAAACACAACTTTATACACTGAGAGAAGACAGCACTTTAAATATAAAGACAGACATCCAACCAAAAATGTTGGGCTCTGCACATGGAATGTCGTGGAGCACCTGCCTGCCCCACTGGGTTGTAACTGCTGCAATAGCTCACCCTGCAGATGCACACATGGGATCCTAGCTGGATCTGAGTTGGAAATTTCCTGTTGTTCAGGGTACTGGAATCTGGAGTTTGTCTTTTTAGCCCCCCTGCTGTTTGACTTCTTTGCTTGTTTATTTTATTTGTTTGTTTTTTAATTTTAGAGTTAATAAGTCTGGATTGGTGTTCATTGGATAATGCTCCCTGTCCTATAAAGAAGACACAGACACCCAACAACCTCACACCACACTACATTTTTCCCAAATACTCTCCCAAGTGGGTTTCATCTCTGAGATGGACTCATCGCTTCTACTTGCAGCCTTAGTTTCTAATTCCATGGAAGCCTTTCCCATCATCTGCTACTGTACAGAGCTGTTAAAGAAATCTTCCTTCTGTCTAACCCTGACACAATTAAAAAACACCCCCAAACAAATGAACTTTTATTTTCAAGCCAGAACCAAGCAAAACAAAGATGTGTTTCAAAGTGATTGTTCAATGGAGAAAAAACAGTTCCCAAGTCCTTTCCAAACCCAAACTAGACAGTTCCTCAGTCATTGCCAAGACGGAAAGAGGCCATTTTATGATCCAGAAAGCATCCATTTTCTGTGTCAGTCCTAAGCCAGGGAGGCTTGTGCCTGAGTCAGTTCTATGGGGGGGAATGGCTGGCGTTTTTCCAAGCTTGGGAGTGTTGCTATCACAGCAATTGTTTGGTGATGCCATCCCAATAAAGCTTCATTACGGTGTTCTTCTTTCTATAAACCTCAGTGCCCTCCAATGTCCCCAGCAATCACTTATCTAATATTAGGATATTAAAAAATATGGAAAGATTTTAAAGAGACTTATTAAAATGCAATTAGCAGCATGTACGACTTAAGCAGTGAGATTATTTTAAAAAATGACTTGATTGTGTGGAATGCCACGCACCTTATAGAGATAATAAAGCTGCCAATCAAGTCCATTTTCAAATTAGGAAATTTTAATTCTTTTTTTACAGCCCCCTAAGTGAATATTAAAACTGATTATTAACCTCGGAGTGTAACAGCAGCCCCTGAGCCCGTGAGCTCTGAAAGGGAGGTTTCATAACTGAGGGTAGCCTGGGTTTCACTCCCCATTTGGACTGAGATTTCTGTGTTTATTTAAAGCGACAGTGCTCACCCTTTGAAGAAGGAAATCTGGAAAGCCTGCATGGGTCCCCTGTTTCGAAAGGGGCGAAACTCCAGAGCTTGCTTGCCACGGGAGGCCAAACGGCCCTGGCTGCAGTGGCCCTGACCCGGTGTTTGCAAGGCTGCGATAACCTGCAGGTAAGGCTGCCCCCGTATGTCCGATCCCAGTATCTCCACAAATCCTGCACTCCCAGCACAGAGCCCGCCTTTTGTCCAAGGAAACGTGTACATTAAATGAATGTTTCTGTGGGAACACACCCCTTTCACATACTCGGGTTGCTGTGCATAGATTTTCAGTGGATGTTATTATTCTCAGTTTATGTTATGACTTCCCTCGCTAAATGTAAAACCCTGTCATTTACCTTGCCTTCTTTTTATTTAATTTCTGTCCTACTGAGAGACAATCAAGTGTGACACTTCCTGCTATTTCACTTTGCTGGCATTTTTATTTCATTTATAAAAAAGGATCTTCCTCTGAGAAATTAAGTCACATTACCTTGACAGGTTACTCCTTTTGCTGGTCTTTACTCCACGGTCAAAGCAGATTTATTGACGCTTCCTGGATTTCTCTCTTCAAGCTTGCAAACTGGAAATGATGAATTCTCTGGAAGGTAGCAAGCTAATTCTTAATGTAAATTTTGGAAAAATGCAAAGATTCAAAGGGAGTCTCTTGGGAAGAGGCAGACAGAGATTCCAACTCCCAAGCAAGAGAATGTCCTTAACTATACGTTTAAATTTACCTTTGCTGATCTCTTTGGGAGCACACACAGATCTGAAGGTATGAATGTGGACACTTCCCCATACTGGAGCCAAGCTGCTTTGCAGGAATGAGAGTCCAGACAACACCCAAACAGACAGAACATCACTGAGTTTGGAAGCATCTAGGATAGAAGTTATTTTACCAGCACATGTACTGTCTCATGACTGTAACTCCCTCTAGAATCTAGCTGTGGCACCTGGCTCTAGTCAGGATTTGCGTGGAAGCTCCCTACACATCTTTTCAAAGTAAATAATCTGCCTGGGTGGAATAATGGGGGTTAGGAGGACAACAAATTGGGTTAATAAAACGTCAGCAAGAGCCAGTCTGGAATGAGTCACAAGTGAAACAAGTTTAGTGGCCAGGGTTCACCCTTGATCTCAATCTGTTATTTGTCTACATTACTGAGCACCCACAAGTCATCCAGTGTAATTCAGCATAGCTGACAATCCAGCATTGGCAATATTGTCTGGGTGGAGAAGGCAGAAAGATGTTCCTGCCTCATTAGTCATGGCACAGTTAATGAGAAGCACTGAAGAAACAGTAGCCACAGAGATGGCATTAGACCTCCAAGCCTCTGCTGCAAAGCAGCATCCCCAGCACACCCCATGTCTTGTGCTGCCCCTGAAGCTTTCAGTGCGTGCCTCTCTTCTGCTCACCAGGATGGAGCAAGTGTTTTCATGGCTCACCCTTCAGGTGGTCTGGGTGGAGAATGGTTGTGATGGTTTAGAAAGCTCATCGGGATGAACTGAACATCAGTGATATTTTGGGAGTCAGAAGGCTAAAAGGGAAAGGAATGTCAGTCAGTATCGAGGTGCACCAGAGAGGACATGTTGAGACTCAGTGGGCTATAATGCAGGTGGGATAACAGAAATTCATAAAAGAGTTCTGAAAATAACTGTTGGTTGTTGTTTTTTGTTGTTTTATCTTTCCCATTTCCATAAGCAACTACTCACTGATAAGCAATTTTTATGATTGGAACCACACTGGCAATGACAAAGAGAATTAAGGATATGCAGTGGACATCCAATCTTTGGGTCTGTGAGCTACCAAATGTATGGTAATGCCAATATGGTAAATAACTCGGCTATTAACATATTCTAAAATTAGTTCAAGCAAAACAAGCATTCACTAATACTGACACTAATTCTTGGCAGGGAAGAGAGATTACAAACAAGTGAAAGATTTGAAGAAATGTTTTTGAACAAGTGTTATAAAAGAGTGTTATGAAAAAGTGATTGCCAGGCTGGAAAGAAACTTCAAAAAACATGAAGACTTTGTCCCAGAAGCTGCCTTGCTTTCCTTGATTAGAATCAGTTTCAGGAAAAGCCTTACCATGGGTGCTGGCAGAACCAGATGGGAAAAGAATAAACTCTACCTAATGCCAAATCTTCCAGCTGCAACTTTGACAGCAGGAATTGCTCTGCAAGTCACTGTTTCCGAAACTCAGCAGAGTCACACGAATGGCAAAGCAGTGGAAAGTTTGGTATGCAGCAATTCAAATATATTAGAGCAACCAACTGAAAAAATAACCTTCCATTATTTGTAGCAGCTTATTGACCAAGATAAGTTTTGATCCAAACATTCCTGAGCATGGAAGAAGTGAATAATTAAGTGATAACAGTCACAGCTCCTGTGTTTCTTCTCTACTCCTAAAAATAGGCATGGAAAATCTGAAATAGAAATCTGTATTTTTCTTTATTGTTGGAAAAGGGGAGAGAGAAGCATATTGAGAGCGTTCCTTCACCAGAAAAGCATACTTTCAAGTCCTGGGATCTTGCCACCTGCTCTGAGCTTCCCCCACCCAGCTGTGTTGCAGGATGTGTGGCTGCTCCAGGCTCCCCGTCTGCCTCTCACAGTCCCTCCAGGTGTCAGCCTTGCACTTTGCATGAGGTTTTCTTCCCTCAGCCACACCTGAAATGAAGTGCTGGGTTCAGTGGAGATTCCTGACAAAAGAGCATCAAAGATTTTAAAATATTAAATACATTCCCTAATTTAATTTCAGAAAAAAAATGCTGAATTATCAGACTGCCACCAGGCCTCCCTCAGAATGGTCAAACTGATGCCATGGTGCATGGGAGGGGATCTAAATGGGTCCATTAGCTTTTGGGAGGACCTGCCAAGGAAACTGTGAACATTTGCCAGCCCAGAAACAGTCCAGGAGCCAAGACTTTCACTTGAGTTTTCTTTTTTTAGGATTCAATTGACATGACTGGCCTTTCCTTGGCCTTAATCCCTAGCTGCTTCCCAAGACTCTAAAAGCTTTTGCTCTCCTCTGCACTCTTGCACATAAATCAGGACTACACTGAGATTTTCTCACTGGATCTCATCGTGGTAAAGCCACTGGAAGCTCGAATGCAGGAAAGCACATGCAGTCCCACCACCACATCTGATCCTGCTCTGACTTCAGGGTTAAGATTGCTGTCCATGCTAGTTTTTGGTTTAGAACAAACCCTCTAGGAAAGACAGCAAAGAAAGAGAAATGGGCCTTGTCAGACACACTTATACCTAGAAGACTGCACAGATAGCCTGGATGTTGGCAGCAGAATTCCCCTTAGGATGTTGCTGTAATTTACAATATTGCTCAGAATTGGCACAATTCTTCAGGCAGGTCAAATTTTGGAGGTATACTTAAAACTACATGCATGAGCAATAATGCATGAAACTGTGAAAACAGAAATCCATCCTTTGACAGAGCAGGAAGGGGGTTATGTCAAGGCTGAGGTTTTGTGGTGTGGGAAGCTTGCAAAAATACAATGTTTGTTTCAGATTTAATTGTCTTTCAGTTTCTGGAGTAGAAATTAGAGGTGTGGCAGAGTCTTGATGTCATAGGTTTTGAGATGACATCCACGTAGGAGAAACAGGGTTGAATTCAGGGTTTAATTATTGTAGTGTAGCCACAGAAGAGCTGTTTGTTGGCAACAATTTTCAGTACCTTCTGAGCTGGGAAGGCTTCAAATACAGGCTGTGATGGATCCAAAGGTCTGTATACATTTCCTGTGATAGGACAACTTGCAAACATGACAACGAATGCAGTTTCCATGAGGTCTTTCAAAAAGTCTGAGTGTTTCAAGATTTTTATGGTTATTAGGAGCAAGTTTGTCATGACAGCAAATTCTGGGTGTCAGGTGACACTATGGTTTTTCACTATGGGCTTTGCAGAATGACCTTGGGGAGCCTGGCTTATCCCAATACCTCAGTTTTCCAAACAGTTACCTACAACATGACTGGCCAGAACAGGATTAATTAATTGCTTTATAAATTTAAGGGCAAAAAGAAAACATGAAAAAAATCAGAAAGAGAAAGATAGAAGTCAATCACCTCTGGCAGTTTCAACTACACAAAAAGTCCATTTGGTCACATTTGGTTGATCAGTAGCTCTCGCCACTCTCATCAAGGACGACTTTCACTTCTACAAGCATTAGTTCTTCCCTTTCTGTGGATGTCAACTATTTCTCATGTAAAGGTCTCACTCCTCTTTCAAAATTACCTGCATTGAGGCAAATTATGTGTTCCCTTCCTTTCCTTGTTGAAAGTCATTTACATGAAAAATAACAGAACTGAGATTATAGATACTGGGGCAGGGAATGCAGAAATACAGTTTAGGCTGGAAATTTGGGTGGGCCTCAATTTATGGTGGACAGCCAAAGAACAAAGGTCTGATGTCATAGTAAATCATTTATATTGCAAATGATTTAAAATAATGAAAACCTATATGCATTAAATTTTGACCTGTACATCCATTTGAGATATTTTGAGTAGACAAAAGATAGATTTTACATAAATCTTCAGTACATGTACTTCGAAAAAATATCACCAGGCAGTAAAGCCTAACTGTTTTAAAAACAGTCTTTGTCTTATCCTTCAGCTCTTGCTTCAATGTGCATCATTCAAAACCAGCAAAAAAAATACTCAGACTGTCTGCCCTGTCCTTGAGCAAAAAGCAGAAAAAACATAGAAGGAAAACCAGACAAAACAGCTTGTGAACAGATCCTGCCAAAGCTGTCCTTCACACTATTCCAAGTGTTACAGGAATAGTTGTTACACCTTACCCAAGCCACCTGTGGCTTTTGAAGGAGTCTATTTCCAACCCTCTGTGTAAATTCCAATGTTTGTATTCAATATTTAGAACCTGTCACACACCACCACATGCAATTTTGTGGACCAGTTCCCAGTCAGTGGGTTTTATCCTTTGGTTTATGCCAACCTATGCTGATGGAAGTTCATGCCCTTCCATGCTAGGAGTTCCTATAGAATCTAGCCAAAAAGAGTCTCTGAATCCCAGCTCCAGTACACTACACAGGGCATCAAATTCCTTTGGAAGATGCCTGGCACATCAGCACCAGGAATTGAGCTCTGGGAACTGAATCACAGGGAGAAATTCTTCCCAGGCTCTGCTATTGGATGCTCTAGAAAGGCAAGGGAGATGACTTGCAGAGGGTTTGATCTAACTCAGCCAAACAAAACAGAGCAAAGTCAATTTTACATTCTCTTTGTGCAAGATGCAAACGTTTGACAGTTCCCACAGGTACTCCTCAAACAAGAGGGTGCAGATGGTAGATAATCCCCTCTGCTGTTTTGAACTCTTTGCAGCTCACTAAGGTAGGAGCCAGCAGTGGCTTTGGAGCTCAGAGGGGCCTTTTGTCACCATTTGGGTTTCCAGTTGTTGGGGAGGATGAAATAGGGAAACCTTATAAATATGACTGCTTGGCAAAAGATTCTGAAAATATGAAACCTGTAAGTGAAATAGAAATGAAAGCTGGCTTTGAGATATAAGATACCGAGCTGTCAGTTAATGTACAACCAAAAAACAATGGGCTGGCCAGCTGAAGGAGAATCCCTCTGCATTGAACAATGTCTTTAGCAAAGAAGAGGATGCTTCAGCAAACAGAAAGGTCCAAGGGTCAGAGAGACCCTGCCAGCATGGCAGGGAAGAAAAAAGTAGTTTCAGAAAGTAGTTTTTAGGAGTTAAAATGTAACACGGTATGGTAATGTAGTAGTTTTGATAGGTTGTAGGTAAATTCTATAAGGATTTCTGTCTTCTATTGATTGGATGTTGTACTATTACCATATTCAGTATAGGAAGAGATATAATATCATGGAACCAGACTTTTAGGTCACTTACGCTCTCTCTCTCTCTCTCTCACTCTTACACTCTTACTCTCTCTTACTCTCACAGTCTCTCTCTGGCTCTCTCTGGGCCATGCTCTAAGCTGTGGCAGCTCCAGCAGAGCTCCAGCACCCACGACCCTTGCAAATAAACTGCACCTTTCAGGAGCTGCCTTGAACTGTAGAAATCACCCGAGCCGACTGAGTCCCACGGCACCCTATTACTTTCTACACCAGTTACTACAGAAGATTCTTCTTTCCTATCAGAGCTCTCAGCCAGGCCAGTCTTTTTGTTTGCTGAAGCTGGGTTTGCTGAGAAGCAGCCAGGACACAACTGCACCTGCCTGGCTGAGCCCCGGAGCTCCAGTGACATGGACTACAACCAGCCTCACCCAATAGCTGCCAGGGCTGAAAGGACCCAGACTGATGGCCACTGACCCCTTCTGGAACTTCAGAAGAGCCACATCTATAAAAATCTCATTGTGTTTGCTGAGAGATAAAAAAACACATCACGTGTTCTAATCAGTTTGGAAGAGTTATGTAAATAAGGATATGAATCAAAGGGAATGGGGAAACTCTTCCTCTTTAAGAAACAGGACTAAACTATCTCAGGTGGATTAGAAATGAGATAATTGGAATCATCATTTCATAGGATCATGGGAAAAACACCTAAAATATTTCAGGCACTATAATGAAGTCTTAAGTGTTGTTTTAACTGAGGGAATTAGGAGGAGTGTGAGAACCATGGACTAGGTGATCTTTCCAGGTACTTTATATGGGTGCAAGCTACTTATTTTGTTCAGGGAAACTTTTCTTTAGTGGTTGTTTTAGGCTGCTGGGCATGTGTAAATTTTTATGTTGATAACTTGCTTGTGGATGGAAAGCTCTAATGATGGTAGGTATTTAGAGAGAAACTGTTCATCCTCCTTGTATTCCTGCCTTATTCTGAGAAACTTGATGTTGTGTGAGAAAATAAAAGACTCCCACTGAGTGAGCAAGAAAGGTTGGATTTATTAACTAATGACAAAATCAGGCTGTCTACAATCTCACTACACTGATACACCTCTCTTCAGGAAACTCTCCCACCTTTTACTGCTCTGTGATTAGGAACAGGCCCAGGCACTTCATGTTTTTCAGTGCCCACAGCTGCATGATGTTTTTGTATCAGGAGCTTATATTTAGGTGCCCATTGATGTTGTTTTTCACCCCAAGTGCTTTTGGGAGGGTGAACAGCTGATCATTTCATTGAGTTTGCTTGTACCCCTGAGCACACTTAACCTAGAGCAGCAAACAGTTATTGTATTGCATTTTGTTTTGTGCCCGTGGGCACACTTAAGTCAATATACATGATGGCTAGCACCACATATTGTATTTGTCTGCACCCATGGGCCCTTGGAATTGCCAGTGTGAGGGAATTGGTGAATTAACTAGTGGTATGCCCACTGGTATAGTTACTGCAAGAGCAATGCTACTGTTAATTGCTTAACTTAAACCTAATCAAAATGCAAAACAACAGAAGGAAAGTGCTGCAACAATCCCAATTCACACAGAATAGTAACATGGATAGTAACATTTGCTTAATTCTAAGCTTGTTTGTTGCCAAAATTGAGGAAGAAGCTTTTGGGGCAGAAGTCTCTGTTATGGCAAATTGCCCCTCTTTCCCTCTCTGTTTTACTCTCTACTCTCATCAAGTTTTTACCTGCATGAAATCTAATTCAGGGCTGGTGCTTACTCTGCTCATTTGTGAAATTACCACCAAATGCTGTGTGAGATGGAGGTCACTCTGGCTCAGCACCACAGCAACCTCTTCAACAGCCCTAACTCTGAGTGGAAATGGTGAGGCAGGTAATGCTGACATGCTGCAATTACTGCTCCATCCTCACAGCATGTTCAAACAACACTGGCTGTCTTCATGCTGACTTGGCAACACCAGAACTGGCTTTGGGATGTGTGTTGTGGAGCACTAGAAAATGTAGGCATTTCAGGAGCATTAGCATGTCTTGTTAGCCTGTGTCTAGTCAGGTCCTCTCCCAGCTCTGTTGAAAAATGGTAATTAAATTATAAGACTGAGTTTAAAGTCACACTGGCAGAGATGGGCTGAGCTTCAGTGGTGCTGGGAGCCAATTTTTGCACTTGAGAAAATCTAAAGTGGGAGTCTTAAATACTCTCAGCAGAAGCCATTAATGCAAGGTACTGGACTAACCTTTTCTAGCAGTAGAGTCATCTGTCCTTATTAATAGCTTTTTTTTTTTTTTTCTTTGAGACCAGGGCAAAGAAGGTCAGGTTAGAAGGATACTGAGTACACGGATTGGGTGAGTACCACAAAGGAGCAGATGAGGGGAGAAAAAAGTGGTCAAATAGTTTTTCTTATAATAATATGGTACAGTCCACACGTTAAGTTGCTAAGCTGGTTAGACAAAGCTCTGCAGTGCATATTTTCTGCTATGATGATGGCAGGCAGGACTTCACAGCTCTGCTAATGGAAACTCTGTGTGGCTTCCTGTTCATATAGATCTTGTAATAAATACTGGCCGTGTTACAGATGTCTCTGGTGTGACTCCTGGCTAATGTGACTGACAGACCAGATAAGCCCATTAATAAAGTACCAGAATAAAGTAAGTTGGAGATGTGGAATGGCAATTATCCAGATGGAAAATGACAGATTAAAACTGTAGAATGGTTATTAATGTATAGCTTTTTAATACTACCACTGCAAAGTAAAAAAAAAATAATAAAAAAAAGCACATTTACCTAGAGGGTGATGCTACTGAAAGCAGACAACTAACCTCATAAAAGAGACAAGACCAGATAGAAAATACCATGTTCCTGCCACTGGTGTTTTTCTCCCCCATGTGGTTCTCTTGCTCACAGCCTTATCCTTCCTGTGACTGCAGCTGAGGAAAACCGGTGTAGATGAGCCCTTCTGAAATATATTTTTTTTAAGGGGCCGAAAAGCAGCAGTAAGAACATGAGTGTCTCTTAGCCATCATGGCTTTGGAGTTCAGAAGTTTGTAATACTGTATTCTGAGATATAACCATTGAGTCTTCCAATAAAGTTCGGGGAAATTGGGTTTAGAAAGGATTAGGCCATGTTATAGCAAATATTTACTGGCTATTAAAGGGCAGGGCTAGAATTACTAGCTTTTTTAAACTTCTACCAACCCTGCAAAATTGTTTTATACAAGATCAGCGAGCAGGGAAGTAAATGGGGGAGAGGCACAAAACCCCCCAAACCTCTTGAGGAATTAATGAAGATATTGATTTTGAGCAATGAGCCACTTGTTGGGGACAGTATCAGACTAGGCAAGTACGAGACACAGAACTGAGCCACCATGAAACTGCATCAGTCAGCCTGGTTAATCTAGTTCTTCCCAACGTCCTCAGGGAATACCTGCATGAGATCTGCAGAGGCATGTGGTATCAGTTCTTCCTAAAGTGCAGAATGATGCTGTTCAAATGCCAACATGACTCAGCTGGTATTGCTCACATGTCTCTGTTGCTGAGAGGGTTTATGTCCTTTTTCAGCTTACAGATAACATTCAATGCCAGCACTGCCAGGGTGATGCCAAAAACAAATGATTGCATCTCTAATGTTTCCATCCTCTTCTGACTGGTTCTGTGAAAAAGGGATCTTCAAGTGCATGTGGAGTCTCCTCCTGCCCAACTGGAAGAACCCTGGGTACACTTCAGATGATTCACTGGGAGGTTCTCTCCAGGGATGGGAACCCCTCATCTTCCCTGGAAACGCTGCTCCAGTACTCAGGCCTTGTTGGAAGAGTCTGTGGGGACTATGACTGGTTTGTTTTTACCCTTAAGTTATTGAAGGGGGTTTGTTTTTTGGGGGGTTTTCTGGTTGGTTTTTCTTTTGTTGGTTGTTTTCGGTGGGGAGGGGGGTTGGGTGTTGTTGGTTTGGGGGGGGGTTGTTTGGGGTTTTTTTGTGGCTTTTTGGGTTTTGTTTGTTTGTTTTTCCCTGTTTTGTTTGTTTGGGAGCTTTTTCCTGTGCAGGTGTTTTTTTTATTGGTGTTTGGTTTGGATTTTTTTTGCTAGAAAACACAGAATCACAGAATATTCTGAGTGGGAAGGGATCCACAATATCATCCAGGCCAACTCCTGCACCACACAGCCCAACAATCCCATCCTGTTCCTGAGAGCCTTGTCTAAACCCTCTTCAGCTCTGGCAGCCTTGGGGCCGTGACCACTGCCCTGGGAGCCTGTTTAGTGCCCGACCATCCTCTGGGGGAAGTATCCTTTCCTGACATATTTGCCTAAACATCCCGTGACACAGCTCTAGCCGTTCCCTCGGGTCCTGCCACTGGTCGAAAGATCGGAGCTACCCCTCCGCTGCCCCTCACGAGTAAGGTGTAGGCTGCGATGAAGTTTCCCCTCATTCTTCTCCATGCTGAACAGGCCAGGAGACCAAGTTCGGGTTTGGTATTTCGGTGGGTTTTCTCCTAATCAGCTGCGCTCGTTCTTTCTGGTAGCGGAGACGAGAGGGAGGCGTCGCCGGGCATTGGTAAGGCTGTCTTTGCTCGCGGCTGCTCCGGGCGAGCTGTCAGGAGCCGGTGCGGGGCCCAATGTCTATGGCGGGGTCAGAGCTCTGCCATTACCGCCCTCACCGGCAGGTCCCGCACGGCGCCGGCTCCCGGCAGCACCCGCGCTCGCGCAGGCGCGGGCAGGGCCGCACCACCGGCCCGGCGCTTGGGGGAGCGCGGATCGGAGCGCTGCCGTCGCCGCCGCCGGCTCCGAGAACGCCACCCGAGCTCCGACTGAAAGCGAACGGTGCCCGCTGGGGCACGGCCGGGGCTTCCCGCTCTCCCGCGTCCCGAGCGCTCCGCCGCGGTTCGTCCCACCGCTGTGCTTCCCCCCCCCCCTCCCGCCTGGAATAGTTCGGTCCGCGGCCCGGCCCGGCCTCTGATGGGCCTCGGCCGCCATTTTGTGCGGCGGCGGGTGGAGTACGGTGGAGGCGGCGCCGAGGGGTTCTCGGGGCGTCGCTCCCTTCTCAGGCTGGTGAGTGGGGTGCGGGGTCGGGGGGGGCCCGGCCTCCCGCGGTGCTGGGGCGAGTGGAGCCGCATTCGGAGGTTGCAGGCTCGGGTGGACCCGGCAGGCGGCGGGGCTGAGGGGGGCTGTGCTCTCCGCTCCGCGGGGGGAGCCTGTGGCGCCCCTGGGAATTTCCGCCGTGCTCGGGGACCAGTCGTTGTTGGTATCTCGGTAGCTCCAGGATGGGCCGAGGTATCGGTACAGCAGGGCCGGAGGCTTTAGCGTTGATGAATGGCGCGTTTCGGTGTCCCTTGTTGTGTAATAAATGAGACTCGTGCCTCAGGGCGAAGGAAGATGAAAGCCAAGTCGGGGGTAGAGGGTGATCGCTTACGCCTGCTGTATCCCTTTTGTACTTCAGTAACTTCCAGCGAAGATGTCGGAGTATATCCGGGTGACGGAGGACGAGAACGATGAGCCCATCGAAATCCCGTCGGAGGACGACGGCACGGTGCTGCTGTCCACGGTGACGGCGCAGTTCCCCGGGGCGTGCGGGCTGCGCTACAGGAACCCGGTGTCGCAATGCATGCGAGGAGTCCGACTGGTGGAGGGCATTCTGCACGCCCCCGAAGCCGGCTGGGGAAACCTCGTCTACGTCGTGAATTATCCCAAAGGTTTGTCCTCGTGGTTTCGGTTCTTTGTACAGGGCTGCTTTCTTTAAGGTCCCAGTCACTGCTGATGGAACATGGCAGCTTTAACTCTCAATGATTTATTCACGTGTCTGTCCTACTGAGTAGGTTTGACCTCGTTGAGTTTTTAATTTTTTTTAATACTCTACCTAAGCGGATACTTTAATGACAAAGTCTTGCGTTGTCCTTGAAGAATAGCCTCGTGTAAGCCTTCAAAGACTGTAGTGTACTGTAATCTCTGTACTCACAGACACTTCTCCTCAAGGCATGGTTTGCTCAGGGGTACCATTTAGAAGTGCTCAGGAAAGGAGAAACTTGACCACCCTGCTCCACCCCTAGAAAAAAGAGGGAAAGAAAGTAAATAGCTAGTGAAGTAGTCTTGTTAAAAATTCATGTTTTCTCCACCTCTTCTAGCACTGTGAATGTTGCTGGATAATTCTTAAGTAAACTAATGCAGAACTAACTGGGTCAGATTGCATTTTGGAGGAGGACTCGAGCATGGACTGACTTTGGTTCAGGGCAGCCAGATACTTGTTCCAGTTAGCTCTCAGCAGCTGGTGTGTGTCTCTTGCAGTCTGTCCTCTTTCTCATCTTAGTTTATAATTTAACACCATGCATTTCATACTCAGCGGGTCAATTTATAGAGTTGAGGATGTCTAATGTACTTTTTTATATTCAGATAATAAGAGAAAAATGGATGAAACCGATGCATCATCAGCTGTGAAAGTGAAACGAGCAGTACAGAAGACTTCAGATTTAATAGTTTTGGGTCTTCCGTGGAAAACAACTGAACAAGACTTAAAGGAATATTTCAGTACCTTTGGAGAAGTTCTGATGGTGCAGGTAAAATCCATTTGCAGCTCAAGTAAGGAGGGACACTGGGTAGATATCAAGCTCTTGAGAAAGCAAGTAGAAACAAAGGAGCTGTATAAACTTGGACAAGATCAGAAGCTGCATCTCTTCCTAAGGGCGTCATTTTTTTCCACGAGTCTGTTAATTTTGGGGGAAGATGTTAAGGAATTTGAGGTTGCTGTGATAAGAATGTTTGTAAGACTGATAAACTCTCAAGCAGATTTTTACCAAATTCATTCAGTAACAACATGCTTCATACTAGTGGTTACTTCTGGCTTTTGGTCTTTTTCCACATAGGTTAAGAAGGATATTAAAACAGGCCACTCAAAAGGTTTTGGGTTTGTTCGGTTCACGGATTACGAAACCCAAGTGAAAGTAATGTCTCAGCGGCACATGATCGATGGAAGATGGTGTGATTGTAAACTTCCCAACTCTAAGGTATTGTGAGATTTACTGCTGGTTTTATTTGTACCAAACACTCCAGTTGCACCTCTTTGTCAGCTGTGTTGGGGGAGAGCAGCTGCACAGATTAACTGCCTGCTCTCGGCTGTGGCTTTACTGGGAAAGAACAGAACAAGTGTGAGCAAGGAAGGAAAACGGGGAGGAGGTGGGTGAGCTGGAAGTAATTGAAATGTTGGGAAAATAGCTCATTATGTGAGGGAATGAAGTACAGATAGGAATCCAAAAATAATGTGTTTGATGTCCAGCAGTACCTGCCTAACTTGCCTATTGCATGATTAAATGCAGAATAAAACAGATGGAATAACTAGTTTGGGGAAAAGCAGAACAAGTCTTTGAGTTCCAAGCTGAACCTGTAGCTTCTATTCATGTCCTCTATATGCAATTATTACAGAAAAGTGCTCCTATGCAGTGGCCTTGTCACCATCCCTGTGTGTTGCTCCCATGCTCATTTTCTTGTGGCTCTTCTCCCCTACCTGTACCAAGCTGCAGCCATGTTCTTGGAATAGACTTTATTTAATTAATTTAAGTCTTAAACTTAAAATCGCAAGATTTCTTCATCAGCAGCCTTCAGAACAGGCTCTATTAAGAGTGTCATTTACCATCCTGTAACTCAGTTCTCAAGGACTGTAGTTGTGAGAGTTTTTTCCTTCAATTCTCTCCAGCAAAGCCCCGACGAGCCCTTGCGCAGCAGGAAGGTGTTTGTCGGACGCTGCACCGAGGACATGACGGCAGATGAACTCCGACAGTTCTTTGCCCAGTATGGGGAAGTGGTAGATGTCTTCATTCCTAAACCCTTCCGAGCTTTTGCTTTTGTTACATTTGCAGATGATCAGGTAAGTCTTAAAATATTTTAACTTCATAGACTACGTTTTAGTAGCATGATAAAGTATCATTTCTGGATCTACACATGAAACGCTTACTTGACCACTGTCTTGAGAATTACAGTGGTATTAGTTTGATGTGATTTATTGGACGGAGTGAAATTACCCTTTTAGATGCAGCTGTGCAGTCAGGATTTTATACTGCAGTTAGTGTAGTGATGAATGCAAAGTTAAATCAATTTGAATTAAGTACAAATTCAAATTGAATTAAGTACATGCATATGCTTTCTTTGCAGGATAAATATCTGCTCAGACTCATAGGGGATGTTTTGTGTTTTGTCTTGTACTACTAACATTTAAAAAAGACATCTAACATACATTTAATCAATCCCTTATTTCTTATAGGTTGCCCAGTCTCTTTGTGGAGAGGACTTGATCATTAAAGGAATCAGCGTACATATATCCAATGCTGAACCTAAGCACAATAGCAGTAGACAGTTAGAGAGAGGTGGAAGATTTGGTGGTAACCCAGGAGGCTTTGGGAATCAGGGGGGGTTTGGCAACAGCAGAGGAGGTGGGGGAGGACTGGGCAACAACCAGGGCAGCAACATGGGTGGGGGTATGAACTTCGGAGCCTTTAGCATCAACCCTGCCATGATGGCAGCGGCGCAGGCAGCCCTGCAGAGCAGCTGGGGGATGATGGGCATGCTGGCCAGCCAGCAGAACCAGTCGGGGCCCTCAGGAAATAACCAGCCTCAGGGCAACATGCAGCGGGAGCAGAACCAGGGCTTTAGTTCAGGCAACAACTCCTACGGAGGGTCCAACTCGGGGGCAGCGATAGGCTGGGGCTCAGCCTCGAACGCAGGCTCCAGCAGCGGGTTTAACGGAGGCTTTGGTTCAAGCATGGATTCCAAGTCCTCAGGCTGGGGAATGTAGACGCAGTGGGCTCTGATACTGACTGTATGGTGGGAAATCAAATTTTTCTAACTCATGGTAAGTATACTGTAAATTACATATATACTGAAGTTTTCCAAATTAATTTGTTCAGTGTGCAGTATATTCAGCAGTATTTTTGACATTTTTCTTTTCTAAAAAAAAAAAGAAAAAAAAAAAAGAAAAAGAAAAGAAAGGTAAAAGGAATTTTCTAAGTTTTGTTACATATCTGGTTGGAATTCTGAATGTTTGGAAGTGGACTGCTGTTTGCCCAATAGGTGAACTAACACTACAGTCGATAGGAAAGGTTTCTCCTGTAATACTTTATCCCTTGTTTCCTTGGCTACCTGAATTCTTTGCATGTTCAAAATGGAACCATTGGTCAGAAACAGCATTCTCTCCCTCCTGTTTTTAATTTGATCCCACCATATGACTCTCCAGGCGCCCCGTTGGACAACACAGTGTCATTTTTGTTTGTGTTTGGTTTTGTTTTTTGTTTTTTTTTTTTTTTAACACTGTCTCCCCTCCATACTAAAGTACGATATGAAGGCTTCATTTAATCTCCACAGTTCATCTCATTTCAAATGTGTATGGAAGAAGCACTTCATTGAAAGCAGTGCTGTAAATATTCTGCCTTAGGAATACTTCTGTCTACATGCTTTCTCATCCAAGAATACTTCATCACACCGCACATGCTGCGTCTTAGACGGTGGGTGTTCCATTTTTATCCGCTACTCTTTATTTCATGGAGTCGTATCAACGCTGTGAACGCAAGGCTGTGAGATGGAACCAGAAGGCTGTTTGAACTTTTGAAACCATGTGTGGGATTGGTGGTGGTGCCGAGGAATGAGAGGGCTGGTATGTGCGAGATAAAGGAGCGAGCGCATGCGGAGACCTGGTGGTGCATTAATGGGATTTTATTTGACTTGGCGAGATGTCTCTCAATCCCGTGGCTTTGGTGAGAGAGTGTGCGGAGAGCAATGATAGCAAATAACGTACGAGTGTTTATTGCATTCAAAGGACAGCCACATGTGGAAGACTTTAAGTGGGTTCTCTACCTAGTTAATCAATTAGTTGAATGTGTTACGTGAAATAGAATATTTGTATTTCTTTTCCCTTATGTCAACTGCTGTGAATGCTGTATGGTGTGTGGTTTTTTTTTTCTGTTTAAGATCTGTAAGTGTGGTAATGTGACTTGAAGATGATGGGGTTTGTGATGAGAACATTGAGCTTGTGGTGTGCTTTGCCGTAGCTATTTTAGCAGAGATCACTAGAGCTCAGTGTGCCTCTCCAGGGTGGAAGTTCCACTGTCTGTAAGATATCCATAAGAATGCTGTTTGCTGCAGTTTTCGTGTTTGGATGCTTTTTATAAGATTTGTCACTGTAGGAAATTCTTAATTCTAAATAAAACTGATTTAAGTAATATGTGTCTTTGTTTTGCAGCCCTGAATGCAAAGAATTCATAGCAGTTAATTAATTTTACCCTTTTGCGATGAACTTCTGTAAAGCTTTTTGCAGTCACTCGGTTTGTTTCAGATAAGCAGGTTCTAAAGGAGCCACCGCTCAGCACGTATCGATACCCGACACTCACCTCTAAGCCACTGTACCCTTGCACTGTGCAGTGACATAGATCTAAAATCCAGGTCCCACACCTTGGGGTGCCCGCACCTAGACTGGTAAGCAGCTCCCTCCAGATTTCATCTGTGCCAAGGAACAGTACTTGTTCTTTCAGTAATTGAAGTTCCTTATCAGAAGTGGGGTGGGGGAAACAGAGTTGCTGTGATGCTGGATTTCTGTCCACAGCATCTCCTTTGGGGATCAATGTTTTTAAATTGTTTTTAGGTCAGCCCACTCATGGGAAACAGGTTTCTGCCACACTTGCAGCCCCAGAAAAATGCTGTTAACTCCTGTTAAAACTAGTCACAGGAAAGACTTCACAGCTGAATAAAGCACTAGTAAATATACACAGACCGATACAGTTTCAGTCTGAACTAAGTTAATGACAGGTGCAGAGGTGTCGTGTAAGAGGCAGCTTCTTAACAGAGTGCACAGTGTTAGAGCAGAAACTGAACTAGTGGACTGTTATTCCCACTTGTGGCATGAGCTTGAGGAATTGTGTTGGGTACTTGGGCTTACACCCCACCAGCTTGGATCTGTATTTTTCTATACACCATAATACTGTGCTGTAGCTGTGAATAGTCTGAATATGGATATTTACACAGTTTTTAACCTATGTAATTTTCAAGTGAATCTTCATGACTCTCTATCCTGCTGAGGCTTGTGAATAGCAGAGCATCTAAACAGCAGACAAAATGGCATGAACTGTGAGTTTTCCACCTGCAAAATTAAAAAATCAGTTGTGCCTTAATGTACTCGGTTTGAAGAGGATTTCTAAACACTCAGGCTGAGAAAGAAATCCCACACATTTGTTCATATTCCACTGAAAAAGTTGCTTACATTTTTTTTCTGCACCTAACTCAGAATAATCTCCAAACTATCCCATCTGTGAATTTTGCATTTTAGCATTTGCACTATTACCAGCTACTTCTGCTGAGTAACACTTTAAAATGGTATTCTTGGACCTCCAAAGACTTAACAGTGACTCCCTGCAAGGAACCTCATGGTAAGTTTTTGTAATTAGCATGGTTTTAATTCTGTTTAAATTGTTCAGGTTTAGGTTGAAGAGGCTGGTTGGCAGCACTGAGTAGTCTTTGCTAATAATTTTAGCCTTTCTTCACCTTCAAACAAATCTCCTGAAAATTTTAGAATTTCAAGTTTCAGTAGCATTTTTAACTGCTTTGCATACTTTAATGGCTCTAAGTGAGTAAATAAACTATCACTGAAAATACAAGTGTTTTGAGTCTTCATTTTTTTTAAAGAGATACTTCATTTTCAGTTACATTACTCTAGAAAGTGAAATGCTAATGAAAGAGTGTGAGATACAAGAAAGAGGAAGTTTATGTATATCATAAGGGGGTCTATATCATAGTAGAAAGAGCTCTTTCTAACATTGCTGCTAATTAATTGTCAGCTGTACTTGGACCAAAACTCTGAATGTGAAACTTTGTTCTTCAGAAAACCATTCAGAAAAACACTGTCTTTGCAGCTGATGGCAGGAACTGTTCAGCCACGGGCTGTGCAGCCCTGTAAAGGCACAGGGACCACAGGGCAGGTAAATGCCCCCACACACAGCAAGCAGTGATGCTGCATAGCTGAGGGGTGGGTGCAGGGTCCGTGGTGCTCTGCAGGCTCTCACTGGACCCGTGTTCAGTCAGAAGCTGTGATCAAATAAGAATTCACAGCACTATTTAAGAAAAAGCAAAATACACTTTATGAAGAAATGAATAAAGCGAGCTGTGGGCAGATGGCAGCTTTGTACAGCTGAAGGACCTCTTAACAGCTGCTGGGACATTTCTTCCCCACCCTCTCATCTGCTGTCAGTCTTCCTGGTAGGTGTAAGGTTAGTACTGATTGAGGCTTCCTGCTCCAGTGTAACCAGTACCATTATCAAAGTGGACAAAACTCTCCCTGGCTCCCTTCATAGTGTTTTCTCAAAATTCCCAATTTACTCCTCAAAGATTAGGGGTTTTTTTGATCAGCTATATCTTAAGCAGCTGTCAGAACCCCACTGTCATGCACAGCTGAGCCACCTCTTAGTCCTTCTTGCTGTGGAGTTAACATCACTTGCCAGGGAAGCTCTCCAGGCTCAGCTTCACTTCCTCCATGAACTTACTCCACAAAGTGCAAAACACCAGTGGCAGCAAAAGCTGTTTAACAGTTTGAGATCTGAGCACTGAATTATTGTGCTTACATGGATTAAATTAAGTTAATGATTCTAAATGTAATTCCTGGATTGTTTTGGAATGGTAAAATTGCTTGCAAATGAATATTTGATTTAGAATACAATTTTCATTAGTATTGCATCCCTTGGAAAAGTTCTGTAAGCAAGAGAAACAGCATTGCTGAGGAATTTGGACATGGAGGAGGAAGTGCATTTGTTCTGAATGTAAATTAAGGTAATTGGAATATATGGATATTCTAATCTAAAAGATAAGAGGGACAATTATGCTATTACATTGTAAAATGTTTCTCCCAAAACTCAGTCTTGGATCTTGACTAATTTTACAGAGTAATTAATTTAGCAGTTCAGGCATTAAAAAACCAAATAAAATCCACAACCGTCTACTCAGCAGTGAGGGGATTCTTGTCCCCTCACAAATACTGCTGTAGCATGGTTCAATCTTCCTGTCACAAACAATGCCAATCAGTTTAAAAGCAACAATTTAGTTAATTATGAAGCTGCGTTCTCCAAAGGGCTGGAATCAAGGAACATTTGGCTTTTTACTCTCCTCATGGAGAACTGAGCTGAGTTCTAGGCATTAATCTGCAATAGGGACCCTCAGGTATCACCAAGGCACGTTCAGTAGTAAATGATGTAACAAATCCAAGGTCAATACTGGAAACTACAGTCACACTGTGGGTTTGTCAGAACATTTTCAGTGTTGTTAGCATTCCTCCCTGTTAAACTGTACCCGTAGCCCTTGCCATTCTGAAAATCAGCATAACGTACAGGTAGCAATTGATTGTTAAAATGAACATCCTGCAGGGAAATAGTTCTGCCCTACCACCCTAAAGGTACTCCAGGACAATCTAAGAAAACCACAGGGCTGTAGCTGCCCCATTGCATAAACAGCAGAGTAACCAAGCTGGGGCACTGTCCCCTGGCCTGGCTGTGGGCTGGGATGAGGCACAGGCTGGAATTTTTCCAGTATCCATCACCACATGACTCTTCACCTGCATCCCAGAGAACACAAATGAAAACCATGACCAGAACAGTTGGGCATTGATAATACAACAGAGAAGTGACACTCCAGAGCCATCCTCCGATGCCGTATTTTAGGTGTCCTCTGAGTCACTGCAGGCTTGTAAGAAGGTGACTGTGTCACTTCCCCCTGTCAGGCTATTCCCAAGAGCTAATCTATTAAATCCATTGATTGATGGGGGGAATGGTAAGGAAGGATGATAAGAAAGCTCTCAGCTGTAACTGGATTAAGCTTACCTGGCTACCTTTCATCATTCTTACATGGCCTTAAAAATGCAAGTACAGCCCATGGCCAAAGTTCAGTGTCCATGTAAGGCTGGGCCATTCCCTCTGCACAGCCCCGAAGCCAAGGACCACATTTCATTGCGTGTTCAGACTTTACCATCACTATTTGTCTTCCTGGAGCAGAACAGGGCTTCATCTACACTGGCACTGAATTTTGCCATTGCATTTCCATACCCACCCAGGTCTCTCGGTGTTTGTGTGGAATACATTAACTCTCACATCAGTTATTCTGGGTTTCTACATAAACGGTGAATATGTCATCAACTATAAAGTCTGGGGTAAGCCTGAGCCTCCCCAAACCACAATCACCTGATGGTGACTTTAAAATTCCATGAGGGTACACAGACTGACAAAACCACCTCCTGAGAAGCTCAGTTCAGTTACTAAGAAATAAGTCTGAAATGCAGCATTCAGCAGGAATGTCCATATTTTACTGTTTTAACTTTCCTGGAGAGATCTGTAGTGAAAGAACACTAAAAATTCTCACTACACTGATCTTGTGAAATCTTTTGTAAAATCATTCTTTTCTCCCAATATAATTAGAAGCAAATCTCTAAGTACCAGCGTCCAGGGCATCAGCAAGGGCAGACGTAAACACAGGCATGCACAGACAGGAACAATTATTCGGGGAGCACATCAAAGGACAATTGCTGACAAATCCACTGTACTGAACACACCCCGTTACAGTACGTGAACAACGGAAATTGGTTATGAGAGAGGGCACCTGCGTGTTTAATGGCCGGGAAATGAAGTCCAGCAGGGCTGACAGGATTCACCTACGTCGAGTAGCATCATCCTGGCTGTAAGAAGGGAGCGCCGCCGCCGCCCGGATGTGCCGCGCTTGTACGGGCGCGCTCTGACCACGGCGTGGTGCTTCAGGTCCGCGACACAGCAAATCTGCAGGGGCACAGTGCCCGGCACTGCCCTTCAGAGCCAAATTTTACTCACTGCTAAGGGCTGTTACCTTCTCTCTACAACGTTTCGCTCAAGCGGGCACAATCTACAATTGCTGAAAATTAAGTTAAAAACCGTGACTGACTCCTGGTAATGTTCTCACACCGAAGAGGGGCAGCGACCTGCACACAGCCTGGCTGCACTTACAGGACAGCCCATGTGTTGCCTTGATGTATAACTTGTAACTCTTGACAAGTTAGGAAAATTGTTCCATAAAATAAAACCGTATGCCTGGATCCAAGTTGGACTGTAAGATCAGCTAGAATGCTGGAGTTCTCAAAACCTTCCTAGTAGCTACTTAGTAGTAGTATATGTAGTAAGTACACTTCCCAAAAATATACTCCTGAAGCCACTGTTTGGTTGATATTCAGGCCTTTCCAGCACGAAGGTGTGGGAATAGAGCAGAGGTTGTGATGCTGTCTATCGAGTCATCACACGTGAGTGATTGGTTACAGTCAGTTTTCAAAGACAAGGGTGTTGGGAATAAAAAAGAAAACAAACCTAAAAGGACAAAACATAACAGAGAAGTAAACCTGAAGACACACAGGGAGACACAACTGTACATTAACATGGTGAAACATGGGCTGAAGAAGATGCAGTAAAAGAGCTGGACCTGTCTCATAAAGTCCGTGATGAACTGCAGTAAAACTCACCTTACCTTAGGGACAATGTGGGGGCACAGCGCTCCTGGGTGTGTCGTCCAGCATGGTCTGGAAGCTCTTCTACCTGGGTATCTTAGCTGCAGGAGCTGAGACAAGGGGTAAGATAGTCAGGGCCAGTGATTTCTTCAGTCCTCTCAGTAAAAACCTGACTCTGACAGTGGGCTGGGAAAAATCCTCAACCAAAGGGCGGAAAATAATGATCAGCAGTGTATTAACTGATGCACTGGTTAAAGGTAGCAGATTATCTTCTACACCAGTCTACACCTTCATGAAAGACCTGGAGCCACATATGTACTTGCCTCTCTCCTGATGAGTCTGGGACACCAGCACTATCCAGCACTCCTGCTCCAGGTGAGGGACAGGGAGGACACTGAGAAAGCACCACTGATACAGCTCTGGGGCTGGAGAGCAGAAACACATGTGATAACTGGAAGCTTATCAGAAACATTTTGAGGTATTCGATTCACAGTTTGCTGTTCCAGAGTGTGTAGAGAGGTAAGATAGATATCAGCTCCTCAATTCCAGAAGCCTCTGAATGCAGCTCTTTCTTCTTAACACCTTTTCTGCTCGATGTTTAGAATGTAACTGTATTCTTTGAGCAAAACCAGCCGCGCCTCTTGCCGACACAATCTGAGCCACAAATGCTCCTTTCCGAAGAGCAGCGAGAAGGAGCAGCCACAACTGCCCAGAGGATCTCTGCTTGTTGACAGCACCTGATCACTGTGGTGCTTTGATCAGCTGGGAACAAAGGCTTTATGGTGCACTGTATGAGCAATCCTATAATCGATGAGGAATGCTGAACTGGAGGGGGGGAGGGGGGGAAGGGTAATTTCATTGACTGCTTCAAACTGCAGAAGCATTTGGAGGCTATGTAAGAATAAAGCATCTTTTCCAGCACACTCTCCTGAGCTGCTTCAGGTCCTGCCTAAAATATTCCAGGGATATTTAAGGTGCCACTCTAATGCCTCCTTCCACCTCCTGCAAGCCCAGGCTAAGAAATACCTCTAAATCTGCTTGATACACAGACCTACGGGGTACTATTCACTCCCATGTAAAGAAAAAAAAAACAAAAAACCTGCTTTTCTTAAAACTGAAATTTCCTCATGCTGCCAGTATCTGTCCCAGCTCTACAACCCCTTCAGGAGTGGTCTGGAGGCAATTACAGGAGGAGGTAGGGATGAAAAGATGAAATCCTTGTGAGTGAAAAAAGACTCAGAGGGAACCTACCCTAAGCATACAAGCCACAATATCGTGAGGACTATCCACTCCTAATCCTCTACTGAAATCATTAGGAAGTTAGAATTTCAAATCCTCTGCTAGTTCTGTATCAGAATCCTTTCCTATTACCTACAAAACCATTTTTCCCCAGCCATGGGATCTACCATATAAAGAAGGGATTTTTAGGTTGGTAAAGTTAAATTCTTTCTTACAAGAACCTTGGAATCAGGAGGCAGCAACACTGGCTTCTATTTGCCAAGATGACCATGTTATCATCTTTGCCTAAAGTATGTTTAAATGAATGTTATTAGATTAAATCTTAGCATAAGTACACGTAATAGAGAGAAAGGGTGAAGAAAAGACCACCGTGTGGTAGCAGACACATTGCCAATGGAGACAGAACAGCACTCCACATAACCATACACTGCAGTTCCCAAAAGCTATTTCCTTCTTCTAGTAGTAGGAGGGCAAAGGAACACATGATGAAATTAAAGGGTGAAGAATGCAAATTGATACAAAACCAAGTTTACGCTTCTGCATGGAAATACACTTTAAAAAACACTGACTGGGCTGTACAGCCACTGCAATACAGCAGGAAATACTGGCCAGTCTCACAGGCAGGAGGTTGGACTCAAGGGATCCTCAGCCCAGGTCCATTCTGGCTATGCATGTTCCAGAACTGCTCTGAGCTGCCCAGGTGCTGGTTCAGAGACTCTCCAGAGCAGGCACTGCCATGTGCTCACACAGCAGAGAAGAGCACCACACCCCTGCACAGAGCTGGGCTCTCCTCACACTGTTACAGCATAAAAATGGTGCCCTGTCAATAGCCCGGTAATTCAGAGAACAGGCCTTGTTCTGAAGGACTAAAAAAGGAGAAAGAGATAATACTTTTTCATACTTCATTACATCTGTCTCCTTTAAACTCCCTTTCCTAATTTTTATCTGAGATTTTTATAATACAGTTTAGAAAAATGTCAATCATCAGCAACAAACTCTCTTGACTTTTGCTCACATGAATAACCCAAACTAGCTGACCTTACAGAAGGTACTAGTCCAAGGAAATCTGCAGCTTGAAGATGAAAAGGCTCAGACTGGACCTTACTTCTGTCCCATTATTCCCCATTATTATAGGGCCACTGGGATTTCCTTTTGTCAAGGCAGTATTTTTTTCTCATAAGTATGCAAGCAAGAAAGTCATAAACTAGCCAGCACAAAAAGGATCAAATAATATTTTTAACATCTGCCAGCAGAAATTCTGTCCCTTGACTGCTGGGTCCAAGCTTTAGAGCTGTCTTGAGAGTGCTCAATTATGCTCAGGCTATATTTTTATTAGGATCACAGTGAGCTGCTGGCCAGGGGCTCAAACTCTGAAAAATAACCCCCTCAAAACTTGCAATCCCATTGTCATTGGTTCATTAGGTCTCAGAACAAGTGGGGGGGGGTCATAAATTGTATCACTGAACCATGACAAACCTTCAAGCTGCTTTGATCACAGTTCACTGTGATCGTAGAACAGGTTCTCAACAGGATTAAATGTGGCAGAAGGAAGCCTTGGCAATGCTTGCATAGCCACTCTACCCTCCAATCTGTTCCAGCTCCTAGACACTTACTAAGCCTTTTCCTGGTAAGTCAGGTAAGGGATGTTCCCTCTCATTTTGCTCAGGGATGTTCAAAGCTGGTACCAAGCAACTTGCCCAAGGGAGCACAGAAGTCTGCAAATGCAGTGGCCTGAAAAAATCAAGTGTCCCACCTGAAAGACTGTCCATCTACCCATCTCCTGGAAAAGGGTTCCTTCCCTGTTTATTCCATGCACTAAAGAGTGCTTTATGAAGCTTCATAAACACCAATTAAAAGCAACTTGGCTAAATTGCAGAAGTAAGGAAACACTGATTGGCTAAAACAAAGTTTTGTTTTATCTTGAGAAGTTCATCTACAGCTGCTCGGCTCTGACTTGTCAAACTCTTACAAAAATCATCATGTTCCCTCCACAGAGCTGGGGAGCCCTAGTCCCTGACATGTATGGAGCACAGCATTTCTCCAGAATGCTTTAAGATGGTCCCTGCCCAAAGGGAGTGCAGCCTAAAGGGACATCACATGGGTATTACTGAGGAGCAGAGAGAGGCACTGTGAGGCACTGAGAGAGAATCAACAGCACAAGCACTTGAGCTGTAGAACAGCATTCCTGGCGTGCCATCTTTGTGGGGAGGGCACTGAGCTTTCCCCTCTATGAAGACATCTCAGATGCCCTGGGACATAAATTCATATTACTTTACCAAACTCCTAGAACTCTGAGGCTTTCCTCACCAGAACACACTTCAGCCATGAGGCCAGGTTCCCAATGGAGAAATGGTCAAAACTGGGATTAAAAAAAAACAAAACAAAAAAAACCAAAAATTAGACCTCTCTGAAGAGTGAATGGGCTCCAAATAGAAAGTTTCAGTCTGCAAGTCTGGGTGCAGACAAGAGCATATCTAAAAGGAGCATTAGGGAACAAAAGTGTGGTGTGGTTCTGGTCTTCTTGCAGTTTAAGAACTATGTAAGGTTAAGCAACAAGAGCTGGACAAGAAATTCAAAACTCTTCAGGTAGCTGTGATGCTCAGGGGCCTCTCACAATGAGTCCTCTTACCAGCTCCTGCCTTATCTACCTTCTTTTTCCCCAACTAACACATGGGAATGTGAGAAAATGAGGCTGCATTCAGCTTTCAACAGGCAACAGCCTCTTTATTATCTGCAGCAGGCAAGTCTGAAAGGCAAGGAACCACAGGGACAAGTCATGGAGCAAGAGAAGCTGCAGCCCTTGGGCAGACTGCAACAGGCAGGTCAGGAAGGAAGGAAACCAGCTCTTGCCAGCACATCTGTCTCCATCTCTGCCTAAACGAGGAGAAGCCTAATTATCTCCTGCTGAAAAATAGAGAAAAAGAGCCTGTCAACATCACCCAGCTGGGACAGGAGCCCAAAAGACACAGGGGCAGCTTTTGCCCTTAGCTTATGAAGGAGATGTGCAAAGACCTTTGCCTTGCAGCCCAGTGGCTGGAGCAGCTGCAGTGCTGGATTTAAGGGCTCTGAAAAGTGAACAGGTTCCAGCACATCGGCTGCATCACAGCAACCCCCAAGGTTTCCACCATCAAGGCAGCTCAGCCCCTGTTGCTGAGAAGGTCCCTCTGCTGGGGCTCTTTTCAAAGGAGCCAGGCACAAACGTGCACACAAGAATGGTCAGTGCAGAGCTGCTCGTTTGCCACTTCACAGCTTTCCATTTTGCACCTTCACATTAAGGCTTTACAGCATCTGTAAATCCATGTACTTGTGCTAAAAGGCATCACTTTAGGAAGGGCAGGTTGAATGAACATGGCTCTTCCAATACTCTGGAGGCACGAGAAATTTGAATCTTGAATCAGACCCAGACAGCCATGGATGGAGAGAGTTTGTAATGGGCTGTTGCTGGGAAGGCAAATGCCAAGGCAACCTTAAGGATTGGAAGTTAGATCCAATTTTGCATTTCAGCACAGGGGAGCTCAAAGAAACTCTCTTTCATCTATGGCAGTATTTATGAGCAGTATGTGTGTTGATTTTTTCCAGGCAGAATTTAGCTCCAGCTGGCAAAGCTGCACCCACAAAGGATGAACCTCTTACCCTGCGTAGGCACATGTTCCACTGCAGAGGGAATCCTGATCACCACGCTGATGCAGACCCTTCACTGCCTGCCACAGAAGCTTTCCCTAGCTGTGAACTGCAGAGCAGAGCCAAGCAGCAGCCAGTGAGAGGGACCTCCCACTGTCAGCCCTTCTGAACAAGAGATGCATGCCGGGCCATTTAATGTGTGGGTTACGGTATCTGGCCTCAGTGACATGTGAACCATGCTCCTTCTTGGCCTGTGTCCTTACAGGGCAGCAAGCTAATTATCTTTTCATTAGACTTCACAACTCAATTGGTCGTTTTCCCAACATATCTCCTAACTTGGGTCCAGAATACTCAGGATCTCAGTACTCAGTTTTGAAGGCTGTCTGCACTGGCACCATGAAGGCTTGTCTGTGTAAATATCTGTGGAGGGAAGTGCAAGACATTGCTTGATTTTCCATTCAACCCACCTAAAGCTGAGGTGGAATGGAGTAGTGAAAACCAAGTGTCAGTGCAGCATTTTATAACAACACAAAATTGTCATCCCTAACAGCAGCCACTAGCCCACAGCCACTCTGCAAAGCAGAGCCTCTGCTCATAGCCCTGACTAACCCTGGGAACCTCCTCCCAGCTGCACCAGGCACACAGGCAATACTAAAAATGAAAACAAAACCCCACAGCTTTCACCTTGATAGTATTGTCAGGACTGGATTTAAGTGGATGTTGGAGATAGGGAAGCATCTCCAGACCTAGCAGGAGCTCACCTATACACGTCCTCTTGTTCTCGTGCAGCGTGTAGCCAACCCTGCAGCTGCAATAGTAGCCCCCCACGTAGTTGTGACAGTGATGACTGCAGAGGGGTTTGCCATTCAACAGCTGTTTGCACTCATCAATATCTAATGGGAAAAGCACAGAATCAGGCAAACAGTACATTTAACAAAATGTTCCCTCAGTCTCAGCCACTCTGTGTTTTGTGAGGCTGGTCTTTGGTTGCTGTGCCCCTCTGCTTCTGTACAATGAGACCACCTTCTCCCACCCCGCCCCAGCAGCCTCAGGCTGTGAGAGCACAAGGAAGCACCAACCCCACCACAGCTGTGGCTCTTCCATTTACAGCAGGGGCCAATGTCTCACCTTCAGCAGCATAAAAGGCCTCAAAGCCTGTGAATGGTTTCTCATTGGAGTAGTCAGACCGAAACACTACCACGAGGTGGTTGTCCATGGAGGTGTAGGTCTTGTTGCCCGGAGCCTCCTCGGTGTCTGTGCTGTCCCTTCCACACAGCATAGCCAAGGTCTTCCCACCAGAGCTCAGCTGCAAAATGGGCAGACAAATCTACCAGGTGAGCACAGAGCATTGATTTTTCCCAACCCACTGCCATGGCTGGAAAAGCACGTGTTTAATGGTGTGAGGAAGGAAGCTTGGGTGCTCTCAAAAGGTGCTTCTGTAGGTCAGTCCACATCCAAGGACAGATAAGAGTGGATTTCCCCCGTTCTCTGTGACTTAAGACCCCAATTTTGTCTCCCTTTCTCCTTTCAGAGGCCCCAACAAAGCTCTGATGCCAGCCATGCTTTGTTTATAACACTCTTTTTAACTTGGTGCTCTCAGTGACAATTGGGTCTTGACAAAGCCAGAGACAGCTGCAGAGAAAAGGTTTCACACACTGACAAATTCAAATGCATAGAAAAAGGTGTCTTTAAACAAGTGACTTGCTCTCTGATGCACTTATTAGAGTTCCAGCTCTTCATTTATCCTTAATACAAGAGAAACACTCTGATACATGGAGTTTATGTAGGGCATGGT
Source organism: Lanius collurio (assembly GCA_020086605.1). Classification (NCBI taxonomy): domain Eukaryota; kingdom Metazoa; phylum Chordata; class Aves; order Passeriformes; family Laniidae; genus Lanius; species Lanius collurio. The sequence continues at coordinate 747,069 of JACBWW010000073.1, read as the reverse complement.
AAAGAGGGATCTGTGTAATACACACCTACCAGAAATGGATATTCTGTCCTACACAAAGGAAAGTACACGAAGAACAACAGACATTTGGAGAATGGGAGCAACTTGCCATATAATACCATGGAAATGAGATCTTTCTAAGTGGAAACAAGGCTGCCTGATTTGGTGAAATCAGATGCAAGCTGGGTTTGCACACTCCCTGTGTACACAGTTCCTTTTTGTACATCGAGGCCATGCAAACAGCAAAAGGAAAGCAGAGGTGGCACAGCCTCAAATCAGTGACAGGTCCCCTTGGACCAGAGCATACACATCCTTCAGGGACACTGCTGCTCACCCAAACACCTCCCCAAGGCAGTATCTTTGCTCCATTTCCTGAGGCTGTTTCTCACATTAGCCAGCAAACACACCACAGCAACTGCTGCTGTGAGTGCCCACTCAGACAAGCTGACAGTGTCCTGTTCAGAGCACCTCTCACATTTTATGGTCTCCCATTATAACCTGTTGCACTACTTGTTGATTTAAAACACTGTAACATTAGCAAAATGCTCAAATGCTGTTTTGGGCAAAATTTCAAACTTTTTGCTTCAAGACAGAAGAGCATCAGAATTTTCTGAGCACAACCATCTCAAGTTCCAGTGTGACAACTGGATCTGCTTCCTGGTCTCGTGGGCCTCAATAAACACATAATTTAGAAACCAGCTGAGCCTGAACTTCACAAGTAGACTAAAATCAGGGGCTGACAAAGAGTTACGTTGGTTCTGCACGTGCCCAGGATCACATAAACAGTTTTTAGCAGCTATGCCTGCTATGTGTTACCCCATCCTACACATACCTTCACATAATCATATTCACACAGGTAGGACAATTCCAGGTTGAAATGGGTGAAGTAAATGCGGACAGAATAGCCTTTGGGGACAGTAATATTCCATATTTTCTCCTTGTGATTTGGGTAGACCTTTGGGAAGTTTGGGGATGTGATCCTCCCATACATTTTCTGTGGCACAATGCTGCTCCTTACTCCGCTATAGAGCACAGCCAGCAAGACAAACAGCCTGTGTCAAAGGGACAGAGATTAACGGAGAAAGAGTGAGCATTAACTTGGATCACACCCCAAAAGCCACACATCCTAGTTGCTTGTCTCCACACTGAATCAGGTCAGTCAGCTGAAACCTTCGTGCCCAACACCCTTCTCACTTAATGAAAGCAATTAAGAGGTATCAGCGGGGTCGCTGTAGTGACAGCTAAAGAGGCTGAGCCTCATGCTCACCCTGCACAAAGCCAAACGGACAGAGGAGCTGGAGATGGCCCTGTGACTGCACTCACCTCATCCTGATGCCTTCCCGTCTGAGCCTGTTCTGCTCTGAGCCTCGGGGAAGGAATCCCTCCTCGTGTATTTGCATTTGGGGGTGGATGTATTTATTGTGCGTGCTCTGCTGTGTTTGTCTGGATGTTGAACTCTTATATTTATCTCCCGTCCACCCCCTTCAGCCTGCTGAGTTCTGGGAACAGCAATCACTAAAAACCGGGCTGGTGCTCAGGCTTCAGGCAGTGACAGGGAGAGGCAGGCAGAGATGGAGCCATAATATCACTGCTCTGGGGGAAGGCAGGCAGTGGGAGGAGGTGGCTCCAGACAGTGCCTACCCCGTTGAGCAAGGGGAGCTGGGCAATGCCCTTTCCCTCTAAACTGATCCACAATTACTGCTAATGCAAGCAGCACGTTACTGGAAGTAGCTCCTTCCATCATCAGCGCAGGAAGGTGGTGGAAACAAAATAATGGGGCACATTACAAGATTTTAGAATAGCAACGAGTCTGGTTGGAGGGCTCTTTGTAACGGTACAGAAGTATTTAGGGGACGTAATACTATAGTGCAGGCACAGGCACCACTTTCAAAAATAAAGCGGGCGAGGCAGAGAGGTAAAAGACTGTGGAGGAAAGAGCCACTGGGTTGGAATAATTCAAAAATGTTCCAAGAAATGCCCCAAAGATATTGAAACTGACTCCTTTGGCATGATCAATATGGATCAAGATAACACTCAGAGAGGCAAGAAACAGCTGGGGAGTGGGCAACTAGAGTTCCAATTATTTCTGGAGCTACAAGGACTCCACCCTTATTGGCAAAGCCTGCTTGCATTTGCGATGCTGTGTAATCCTTTGCTAAGAGAGAATTTACCCCAGCCATTCAATTTACACCTGCCGTTCAAGTGGTCCCTGATTAGGTGGGAAGACCAAAAGGTGGTCCAAACTGTTACTACTTCTGGAGCACCCAGCTTTACACCTGGCCTGTGCCACTTAGTGCCTGTACAACCTTGCTTGAACCAGATAGGATTTTATTTCTGTCCAAGCTCAAACCCTGGGTGGGGTTATTGTAATAGTCCTGGACAATGTTATTGTGCATATTGAGGTTGTGAAACTGTTGCATCAGACTGGGCTCCAGGGACAGGGCCCAATAAGTTCCTTAAAACAGGATGGGAACCAAGTGGGTGCACTCCCCCTAAAAGGGACTCCAGTGGGGGCACGGTTTGGTCTGGGAATTGCTGATTTATACATGTCAATATATCTCAGCCAGCTGATATCGGATGGATGATGGGGAAAACATGGGGTATGAGGTACTGGGAACTGGGAACTGACCGGGGTGGATTAATATTGATAAAAAAGGAGCACATACTGCATGAAAGCCAAGCCATTGGACCTAAGCCTGCAGTTGCTGAACTCTCACCCTGATTGGAAGATCCTGAGAACACAACTAGCCAGGCAATAGGCAACCAGACCTTCATAACCCCAACTGTCAGCCCCCAACCAAATGTCTCTGGAAATTAGTAGAAGTGGTCTTCCTCATCTTAAATGTAACCAATCCTCGATTCACAAAACATTGCTGGCTTTGTTTTGATATCAGACCCCCATTTTATGGAGCCATCGGGGTATCTGAGAAGGCCAGATGACTGAATGGTAGTAACCCTCCCCAGTGCCACTGGAAGGAGAATCAAAATCAGGGAATAACCCTTGCCTCAGTAACAGGAAAAGGGAGATGTATTGGAAATATTCCAAAACATAAAGAACACCTGTGTGAAGTAATAGCAAAAGCCAAATGAAGAGAGTCCAGCAACCTGGCTGATCCCTGCTAAAAATACCAAATGGATCTGCTCGGGGGGAGGGCTTAGTCTGTGCATTGCTCTTGATGTGTTTAATGAAACCTCTGATTACTGTGTACAAGTGCTGATAGTTCCAAAGATTGTGTATCATGAATCAGTATATCTGTAACTCATTATAAATCTGTCTGGATCAATAGATCTGTATCTCACTGTGAATCTGCTTGGATCAATTGATCTGTAGCTCACTATGGATCTGTCTGGATCAATAGATCTGTGGCCCACCAGCCATGCAAGCTACTCTGGTTTCACAGAGACACATCTCCAGTGGCTCCTGGTGGCACTTGCACCCTTTATTTCTCCCCTTTCACTCCTAATGCACTGAACCAACAAAGCAAGACCCACCCACAGAGCTGTGCATTCCATATGGGAGCTCCAGAGTCAGACTGGATCTGAATCCATGCCAGGGGCTGGAATGAGATGGTCTTTATGGTCCCTTCCAATCCTGTTGCTGGTTGCCTGGGAGAAGAGCCTGACCCCCACCTGGCTACAGCCTCCTTTCAGGTAGTTGTAGAGTGATAAGGTCCCCCCTGAGCCTTCTCTTCTCCAGGCTAAAGCACCCCAGTTCCCTCAGCCGCTCCTCGCAGGGCTCATGTTCCAGACCCTTCCCCAGCCTTGTTGCCCTTCTCATCCAGTCCAACTCCTGGCCCTGCACAGACACCCCACCAGTCCCACCCTGTGCCTCAGAAGCGTTGTCCAAACACTCCTGGAGCTCTGGCAGCCTTGATGTGGTGACCATTTCCTGGGGAGCCTGTTCAGTACCACACTCTGGGGGAAGAAGCTTTTCACCTGCCACAGCTCCAGGGGTCCTGCCACTGGTCACAGAGCAGAGGTCAGTGTGTGTCCCCCCCTACACTCCAATCTATAACCTCCCTGTACAAATCTCTTACTTTATTTTCCTCTTCCTCAGGTGCTTCTGTTACTAGTCCAGGAATTTTCTCTCTCCCTCAGCTCATTTTCTAGCTGTCAGCTTTTCTGATCCTCCCCTGACTTGTGTCCTGGAGAGACACCTGTTACCCAGGTGTGGGACATCCCCTCCCAGAGCGGGATTCCCAGAGGGTCCTCAGTGAGGGATGGTGTCCATGGGGTGCTGACTGCTGTGACCCACCTGGGGACAGTGGGCACAGCTTCTGGAGGCACCATCTGCAACACCCAGAGATGATGTCACGGTCCTGTGCAGAGCTTTATCAGGCAATAAACATTAACATTCCTCAGCCCCAGCTGCCAGAGTGTTGATGGAATGGATTTGTTATTTTTGTGAGGGAGAAGATGAAAGTCTGGTGGGAGAGAAGGCTCCAATAACCTGGATACCACCTGACTGAACACCCACATCCTCCCATAAATCTTCACCTCAAACGAGAGTGTTTTATACCCAGCCCTTTGTTGGTTTTGAGTGATCCAACCTCAGGAACCAGGATCTGCTATTGCCCATATTTCACACGGAACAAACATTATTCCTGCCATAAACTCTTCGAGGCAGGGCTTGTGTTTTATTTGCATTCATTTGTCCAGCCTTTTTTCTAAGCCAGCTGTCTCCTGATATCAAGTACTCACAAACCCTACCAGTGCCTCTCAGAGATGCCAGTCCCTCACTGATTTAACTGATGGCTCTTTTTTGATGCTGCTCCTCATGGGGAGGTGCAGAATCTGGGACCCCAACAGGAGCAAGGCTGCCACAGGCCCCCCAGGCTCAGCAGCACTGTGTATCTCCAGTAGCTGCACATCAGCCCAGTAGCTGCTCCTGGATCTTCTCCATTGACCCCTCCAGAGTCCAAGATCTTTCCAGCAATTGGCCAGGCCCTTCTGAGCCTGTGGCAGTCAAATCCTCTGGTTTTCACATCCTCCTGCACGTGCAGACTCCTGGTTCCCAACGCTCTCACCCAGCTGGTCAGCTCCTCTGGCTGGAAGCTTCCTGGAATCACATTCCCACACACCCACACAGCTCTGGCACTTGGCACACAGGCTGTGCCCCTACAGTCCCACTCTGGGGGGGGCTCTCAGACTTCCCTTTGAAGGGAATAAACAGTTCCTGACCCAGGAAAAGATTTAGGAATGGAGGTTAATGAGAAGCCAGGTCACAGTGGGCTGATCAGGATCATGCTACCCAGTAAGCTCTTTGCACAGTACTGGCCACTCTTGTCCCCTGAGCCTTACTTTTGTCCTGTGTTTGTTCCTCTCCAAATTCCATCAGCCTCTCCATTTCCTCACTTTTGGTTCTTTCCCTAAGCTTCTTATAGTAAATGTAATGGGATCCTGAACTTCCCCTGCACTTCAGAATGTTTCCTATATACCTATGCAGGGAGAAAGGCAGAAGAGAGAGGTTGGTTGGAGGGACCTTAAAGGTCATCCAGTCCCACCCCCTGCCATGGGCAGGGACACCTTCTACTATCCCAGGTTGCTCCAAACCCCATCCAACCTGGCCTTGGACACTTCTGAGGATGGAGCAGCCACAGCTGCTCTGGGCACCCTGTGCCAGGGCCTTACCACCCTCACAGCCAAGGATTCCATCCCAATATCCCATCCATCCCTGCCCTCTGGCAGTGGGAAGCCATTTCCCCTTGTCCTGTCACTCCATCCCTTGTCCAAAGTCCCTCTCCGGCTCTTCCAGAGCTCCTTTAGGCATTGGAAGGGGCTCTGAGGTCTCCCTGGTGCCTTCTCCAGGTGAACACTCCCATCTCTCCCAGCCTGGCTCCAGAGGGGCTTCAGCCCTTGAAGCATCTCCATGTCCCTCAGAGGCCTTTGTTGACTGGCAATGACAAAGTTTAGGTCACATCTTCAATGTGCCTGAGATGTCCAGAGTTACCCCATGGGCACAATCTATTTTGCTCCTGGAATGCAACACAAAGAGAATTCTTTGTGTGATGTTCTGTGAATTCCCCTCTCTCTGGGGATGAGTTGTTTCAGCTGTTGACTTACCAGGGTTCAGACCTTCCTCTCTTCCCAAAAACAGTCTGTTCAACAGTTGGATTGCCAAAGTGTGTAACCCTTTGTTATTCTTGCAAGTCCCCGTTGTTCTCCGTGCCTGTGTGTGCTCACTCACCCACATCTGCTGAGTTTATTCAGAGCCATCACAAGAGCTCTGCTGAAGGCCCTGAAGTCTGAGTCAACAAGAGATCAAAGATAAAGAGCAGCTTTAGAGCACAAAACCCCAAATGATATCTGACAAGGGGAATTTAGTGGAATGATCAGGCAGTGGGTTCAGAATAATCATAAATATTTCTTTTTCACCAGCAAATATGCACCACTAGGTACAAGCTTCCAAAATAATAAGAAAACTCTTCCAGAGCTATTAAAACCCAATGTGGCACATGAACAAACTGAGACATGGATCCTTGGAAGTGTCACAGAAGTGTCACTGGATGTGCCTTTCTGAAGGATCTGGAAATAAGAGACCCCTCATAATTAACGTGTTTATCCTAATTGCCCCTTCACCCTTTTCCTCTCCACTTTCCCAGATTCCCACTCTCCCCCCACCTGATGTGCCACAGACCCCTCAACACTTCAGTCACCCTGCACTGGATTTTCCAGTTTTTTTCACAGGTATCTCCCAGGAGAGGGGTTGGACATCTACCAGAAGATATCAAAAAGTCAAAGTTGTCTGTGCTAAGTCACCTGAGTGACTGTTCCCAGCTGGGAGACACCAAACTGTGGGGTGTTTGCTATTTAAAGCAGATTAATGCTAACAGGGATATTGGGATTCACTGTGTCACCTCATCCCCTGAAAAGGCAAAGCAGAACATTTACTGATCTAGTCAAAAAGTGTCTCACCATGACAGGAATGAAAACAGCAATAAAATACTTTTATCAGCAATTCTGATTCTAGTGCCTGATAGTGCAAATATCCCAGGCAGAAGACAACATGGGATTTGTCTTTCAGATTCCTGGAAAAGAAACCAAGATCCTGGAAAGATGTAAAGATCTAAGAGTGTTTCCATCTGGACCCTGATATTTTTTATCAGAACACGCAAAATAGTTAATGCAAATTCTCCTTGGGTGTGCCATTGCTTTTATGGACTTTTTATTGCTTATAAACCAAAACACGTCATCACTGGCACTTTCTCTGACCCTTTAGTTAAAATGTTACCCCAAGGACAATCCTATCTTTGTGTGCTCAGTGTTCACTGAGTAGTCCAGGATCCTTGGATTGGCATGGAGCAGGAGCAGAGGCCCAGCCAGGCATAAGATCACCCCCATCAACACTGCCTGCAATCATCCCACTTTTTTTTCCAGGAAAAGCTTCATTTTAAATTAGCAAAAACTTCTGTTCTATTTCCTAGGTGGGGGCAAGTCAAAAATTCACTGATATTAAACAAAAAGACAAAAAGAAGGGTGACTGAGCACTGGAATGGGCTGCTCAGTGAGGTTGTGGAGTCTCCATCCTTGGGGACATCCAAAAGTCATCTGGAAATGGTCCCAGGTGCTCATCCAGTCCCAGGGAGGTGGGACTGGATGACCCCCAGCATCCCTTCCAACCTCAACCACTCCAGGATTCTGTGAAGAAATGGGTTTCAGCCTTCATATTTTTGTACCTTTGAAAGGAAGAAAATTTTTTTTGCTGCTAAAACAACTTCTTTTCCTGCTTGCCTCAAATGCTGTCTGGATTTATCCCATTATGGAAAATTAAAAAAAAATAAAAAGGGGGGTGGAGGTGGATTAAAAAACCCAAAAGTTAAGAAACATTCTGAAATACAGGGAGAATATGGGCAAACCAGGATGTGATAATCACTGGATGGCTGGGAAGACAGAGGTTAATGGGAATAGAAACAGATAAATGCAACATTTCTGTATGAAGGGGTATGGATGGGAGTGGGACTAGAAGGTAATGTGGGTGGGAATTGGAAAGAAATGATGGGATTAGTATTTTAATAGGATCTAAAGCTGGTTGGTTGAGAACACTGGTGGCTAGAACTAGAGGAGAGATTAAAAATATGAGAAATATGTAGAAATTATATATTTTAAACTAAGAAAAAAATGATCAGTCCATGGAATTTTGAGCTTCAGTGGAATGCAGGGAGAAATGGGCAGGGAAATCCCATAAAGACCAAGAGAGTCATGGGACAGGAATGGAAGGGGAGGAATAATGAAAGCTGCATAAAGAGCCACATTATAGAATCAAGGAGAAAAAAAATCAACCCAAAGTCCAAAAATTAAGAGCTAAGAGACTGGGGATGGTGCCAGTAGGAAGGAGCAGAACTGGCAGCCAGTAGGTATGGATGGCCTGGATTATGTGCAAGTGTGGAAGAGCCAAGCAAAGTGAGCAGAAAGGTAAGAGAAATTTGGGGGAAATGTGAGGCAAATTTAAGGGAGAGCAGGCACAAAAGTCTGTGCATCCAATAATAGTGAGAGAAGGGACAATCCCACCTTCCTGATGACTGTGGACATCAAAACACAGAATTACCCAGTGATAAACAGACGAGGGGAATCGGGCTGGGAGGGGCAGGTGCTGGACAAAGGGAAGAGCTGCCAGTCTCTGGATTATTCAGTGCTTCAAGGAACTCTCAGAATTACAGAACTGATGGAATTTGTCATCTCAGTGTTCAACAGCTGCGAAAAAAACACCAGTGTTGGGAGCTGGCAATAAAGGAGCTGTTAATATTGCTGAGCTTCAGGCCTGGGGTGTCAGGGCAGTACAGACCACACTGCCCTTCCTATGGATCAGAAAGGAAGAGGAAATGATTCAGAAAGAAGAATTCATAGATTCTAAAGCCTAAAAGACCCCTCTGCAGATGCCTGGTGTGAACTGGGATTTAATATGTGCTACAGAAAGGTGTGCACGTGTTAGGGAGGAATTTGTGTGTGGTTAAAGGATGTGGATGTAAAGTCTGTGTTTAAGAAAGATAATACAAGCAACACTTAATTAGCAGATGCTCAATCTCCCTTGCAAGCTGCTCATTATTTAATCACACACCCTGAAAGGAAATGGCATCTAAAACTCTGATTCTACCCACCTGCCATTTTGTTACACCCCTGATATAAAAACTCCCTTTTTATCAATCAGCTTTTCCTGTGTGGACACCTCCCCCTGTATCAGGGAGTTCTCTTGTCCTGGATAAAGTCACTTTTGTGGCACCCACTGCTGTTCCACAAGCAGGATCATCCTGGCTTTGGGAAGAGCTGCCAGCTGTGGCTGCTGCCCTCACGGACAGCCTTTGGCTCCTACCTCTTCAGTGCTTCTACTCCAGAATTTCTTCTGAATATCCAATCTAAATCTTCCCTCCAAGGCCGTTTCCCCTCACCCTATTGCTGCCTGTTCTCATAAAAAATTCAAGCTCTTCATCAGAAGAGCAGAGAACTTTGTTCCAAAAAGGAGTGTTTGCCACCATGACCACTAAAAGCTTTCAAATCTTTATCCCATGTTTTCCTTTGGAACTCGACCCTAAATCTCCTTTCAATTTCCCCCCTCACCTCACTGCTGTACCCAGAAATAGGGCAGTTTTAGCAACCAGCAGCAGGAGAGTAGAAAGTTCCTTTTTCTCCCTTCCCAGCTGTACAATCTCCCTCCTGCAGCCCTGTGTTGCCATCTCGTATCAACAGAATTGTCTTGCACATGTTGTCATGAGCAAAGAGTACAGAAAAATTTGTGCTGCTTAATGAGGGAACTGTTACACTACAAGAAGTACCCTTTAAATCGAAGCAAATTCACTCAAGTAATTAAAAAAGACATCACAGAAAATTATATGTTCATGTTCCTTGTGTTTTTTCCGTTTTAAAACAATATTAGTCCTTTAAAGGAGTGAAAATGTGCAGAACAGCAGATTTGGGCATAAACATGGGCAAGTCCTAAACTCCAAAATTAGACTAAAACTGTCCCAAATCAGTCCATAAAAGCCTGTATTTGCTTAAAACCTGATTATAGACCTGAATATCTGGGCATTCCAGTGCACTGGATGAGAACTCAGAACCAAGGCCAAGGGCAGCTGCTGAGAAAACACCGTTATATTGGGACAATTCCAAAAAACTGAGTGTACTCAAAGCTTTTTCCAGTGGTGTTTTCCCTTACCCAGCTCCCAGGGACAAACCTCAGTCCCAGAGATGTGTCCATGTCTATCCCATCCATCATTTTTAGCTGAACTTAGAGACACAGCTGCAGCCTGGCAATGTCTTGCTGAGACTTGGGAAACTTCTGATGTAGAAAAACTGCTCAGTATTCCCTGGGATTAGGAGATGACTGAGCAAACCTGGACATTGCAGTGCTGTCCCTTCCAGAGCACTGCTGGTGGTGGCTGTGCCCTGCCTGACCTCCCTAAGGTATCACTGAGCCATGAGAATGAATATTAAAGGAAGCTGATGGGTACCACAAGGAATAAAGGACAAAGCATGCCTGTGATCAGCTCCAAGGGTTGAAAGGCACCAATATTCAGCCCAGTCTGCACAAACCCAGGCATTTCTGCTGGTGAATACATTCACCTTTGAATTCCACTTCCCTCCTGAGAGGGGTTTCTCAGACACTGCTCTGACCTAACCCTCTTGGTTTAGTGCTGTGCACAGTAGGTGGGATTTAGAAAGAAATCGTGTATCCTCCTGATTAATTTCCATCACAATGCTGATTAAACTCTGCCAACACTTCCCAAGTAGTTCTGGCAGACAGGGAAACCTGCTGGATTTAGAGTTTAGCACTGTGGGAAGAGCCCCAGTGACCCAGCCTGGGCTTTGGTTAGAGGCAGACTGTATTGATCCTTTACAGGATCTGTTCACACCACTCCTACAACGTCCCTTGCCTAATTCTGCCCTTTGCCCCCTTGTCACCAGTTTTGCATATTCCTTATGAACAGCAATACAGAAATATGATATGGAATTTTCTAATTAGAGCCCAGAGTTGATTGTAAATCTCATATGAGGAGAGGAGAAAGATATCAGCACCAGGCTGACGTCTGTCCTCTTATTAGTGATTAAACATTAATAGCAAATCAGAGAATCATATCAGAGAATCCCAGGCTGGTCTGGGTTGGGAAGGACCTTGAAGCCCATCCCATCCCTTCCCATCCCATCCCATCCCATCCCATCCCATCCCATCCCATCCCATCCCATCCCATCCCACCCCTGCCATGGGCAGGGACACTTCCTACCAGGTTGCTCCAAGCCCCATCCAACCTGATCTTGGCTCCCATCCCCACAAAGCACTGGGATTCAGAAGTCACAGATCACAAGTGGAGAAAAGGGATGAACTTTATAATAAGTGCAACGGGGGAAATAAAGGATTTGGAGGTAAGAAGGGTGTGTGAGGTAACACAAGCCTGATGGTTTGGTGAAAAATAAGGGAGTCAACCTCATCTTTTCTCACAATGCAAATTACCCAGTTGAATTGCCAGTGAGACAATACATTGTAGCTCATTTTTCAGGGACTGAGGTGTTGAAGAACCATAGAATCACAGAATGGTTTGGTTTGGAAGGGACCCCAAAGATCATTTAGTTCCAGCCCCTGTCCTGGGCAGAGACTCCTCCTATTGGGCCCCTCAGGAAGGCTTTGCACTGTGACCTGATGCCCAGAAGTCAGGTCTGCCCAAAATCAGTTCTTTCTGATGTGGGATTTCACTCGACTCAGCATTTGGGCTATAAACAAAAAGATCATGAGGTGCTGTCAGAGCAGAGAGATCCATCTGCTCCCTGTGGGTTGGGGGCTGCCTATAGAAAAATGGAGATAATAGTTCAACAGTCACAAATAGGAGGGAAAAACTTAAAATATCTGATATGGACTTGCATTACCATGATGAACCTGGGGGTAATCAGCCTGGAGAAAAGGAGGCTCAGGAGGGACCTTCTGGCTCTCCACAACTCCCTGACAGGAGGGGGCAGCCAGGTAGATCAGAGTCTGCTCCAGGGAACAAGGGACTACAAGAGGGAACAGCCTTGACTTGTGCCAGGGGAAGGTCAGGTTGGACATCAGGAGGAATTTCTTCATGGAAAGGGTGGTCAGGAATAAAAGGGGCTGCCCAGGGCAGTGGTGGAGGCCCCATCCTGGAGGTGTCTAAGGAAGGACTGGGTGTGGCACTCAGAGCTCTGGGCTGGGTGACAAGGTGGGGATCAGGCACAGGGTGCACTCAATGATCCTGGAGGGCTTTTCCAACCCAAATAGTTCTGTGATTCTGTGACTACAAATTGGTTTAAGCTCAGGACATTATTAAAAGGTATCTTTTCATCAGGGAAGCCCCAGACATGCAACACCTTATATGGGGAAAAAGCAAGTAGGCAAGAGGAGTATCCTAGAACAAAACCCACCCCAAAACCCAGCAATAACAAACAAAACAAAAGAAAATCCAAATTAATACTAGTTTTTATTGCTTATACAGCATATAAACATGGCCAGATCGTTTCTTCACAATCTTGCCACCAATAAATAAAACAACAGGCAATTACTTCATTTCAGTGTGATTCTAGCACTACACTTAGGAATTCCTTTCTCCCAAAGAGAGTTTAAAGAACCTGGATATCCAACCAGGGAAGAAGTGTTCTGTGCTCCTCTACACCCATTCCCTAAATCAACAACAATCAGTACAAGGAACAGTCGGATTTCTGGCTGATTTCAAAGTGTTCATAAACACCAGGAATTTGTCTCAAGTTATTTGTTGTGGTTCTGCTACAAAACCAGTGGTGTCCATTGCTGCAGACAGGTGGAAGGGAAAGGGATCCAACACACTGGGAAGGAGGGACTGGGAAAGGGAATAACCCAGTGATGTTGTGTGTAAGGGAGGGGAAAGGGAATAACCCAGTGATGCTGTGTGTAAGGGAGGCCAAATCACAGTCAGCTATTGATGATTAGATACTACTTATTGGACATTAAATATTACATATTAAATATTAGATATTAAAAAGGTTGCAGGGGTTGCTGAGTTTCACCCAGCTTAGTCAAATCTAGGCAAAATAGTGGGAAATGAAACCCAGGGCTTTTCCATTCCAGTGTCACCCAACTCCTGCAGCACTTGCACCTCTCAGAGGAGTCACAGCCTCCTTGTTGGCAGAACTGCTCTGCTGGTGGCACCTGATCCAGGTGCTGCAGGGATGTCCCCACGAGCTGGCAGCTCCAGTTTGGCTGGAGTGGGAGATGAAGCCCAGGAATATTGATTGGTGAAAGTGCCTGATCTCGTCACAGGAATGCCCAAACTTCCCAGCTGGACACACCTTCTGGGGGGTTTCCACCTTCACTCAGAAGCAGCCGGCACAGGCAGCGTTGGCACAGATCTCACACAGGTCGTCCTCAGCAGCCAGGCCTGGCCAGGAGAAAGGAGGGATTCAGTCAGATGCCAGGAGGGCAGAGCCACTGTCAGAGCACTTGGAGACTCCTTTGCATTCCTGTTTTATCATTTTAAAGGTACTTGGTAATACTGCTCTAAGTAAAATTAGCTCATGCTAAAATCTGGCTTAAGGAATGAAATCATACCTGAGTTCCTTGGGAAGCAATGGGAACATGTGGAAGCAAGAGGACAACAGGACATGGCAGCTTTTCGTCCTTAAGTGTCCCTTGTACTGGGCAGTAGATAAATGCAATGTGGTAACATAAAAAAAGCAACCACTGCAGCAGCAGCAGCAGCCCATAGCAGAGGGACTTTGGACAAGGGGGAATGAATTAAACTGAAGAAGGGTAGATTTAGATGAGATATTGGGAGGAAATTCCTCCCTGTGAGGGTGGGGAGGCCCCAACAGGGTGCCCAGAGAAGCTGTGGCTGCCCCTGAATCTCTGGCAGTGCCCAAGGCAGGTTGGACAGGGCTTGGAGCAGCCTGGGATAGTGGAAGGTGTCCCTGTCCATGGCAGGGGGGGGAATGGGATGAGCTTTAAGGTCCTTCCAGCCCAACCATTCGGTGATTCCGTTATTCTACTTGGATGAACTTTTCCATGGTCACAGCTCTGGGATGTGCCCAGGGAACAGCTCAGCTCAGCACTGCAGGAATTTCCCTTGGATGGTTTGTGGAGCCCAACCCTCACAGGAGAAAGGGCAGCACAAAGGCAGCACAAACCCTCCCAGCTGCCCTAGAAGTGACACAGCAGTAATTCCATGGCTTTGCCTCCTGCTATTGAAATGTTTAAGGTTGACAAGTGTGGTAAAAATGAAAACTGTGAAGTATGAACTGCATACTCAGCCTCCTAAAAATCATGGGTGCATCTTCCCTCTTGCACACAGGCAGGAATTCCTCAGGGAGGTGTTTTGCTTGGCATGGGGAATAGCTGGCCATGGGAACCATCATGCGAGGGTTTATGTGTCTGTTCCCATCCATGAGCTCCTTCAGCTTCTTCACTGACTCCAGGGAGAATTTCAAGTCACCATCCTGTGCAAAACCAGAAGAAAGAGGTGTCAGGAAGTCAGACCTTTGATAAATCTACTCCATTTCAACCAGGAGCTCTCCCCAAAAATGTAACAGAGGGAAAAGACAGTGTTGAAAGAAAGCCCAGATAAAACCTGTGCTGAATGAGGGCAGTGGACAGAGAGAGAATTCGGGCCTGGCTCATCCCCATGAGAAGACCCATAAAATCTGGGATAGGAAGATCCCAGCTGGGAATCTTCAGCCTAGAAAAGAGATGGGTTGGGAGGGACCTTAGAGCTCTCCTCATTCCACCCCCTGCCACAGGCAGGGACATTTTCCACTAGACCAGGCTTCTCCAAGTGCCTTGCAGCACTCCCAGGGATATGTGGTAGAGATTTACAAAATCATGAGTGGAATGGGTTATTTGGGTCATTCTTTCTTCTGACACAGCAGTGGAAGTGTCAGGTGTTGGCTGTGACCTGGCAGGGTGTGACCACACAAAAGGAGCTCTTCTTTCACACCACACGTTGTTAAGGGCTTCAACCCTTCACCCCAACACATTGTGGAAAGTTTCCATTAATTTAGAATCACAGAATCCCTTGAGTTGGAAGGGCCCCACAGGGATTTGTGACTCCAGCTCCTGGCCCTGCACAGACAGCCCAACAATCCCACCCTGTGCCAATTTAAAACTTGCCCACACAATTCATGAAAAAGAAGGTTTTGGAAGCATAAATATTACACTTGTGACTCAAAGCTCACACTAGAAACCTAAGGAAGCTGGGACAGGACTCTGAGAAATATTATTCTATGTTTTTGTTGCTTGTCCCTGTGCACCAGTTAAGGGTCATTCCCTCAGTTCAAGAGAATTCCCCTTTTTGAGGTCATAAATTTAAGTTGCAGTTATTGCAGCTGTTTAACCAAGTGCACAAAGTCTGTGCCTGTCTGCAGATAATCAGAGTATGACCTAGAAGACAAGAAAAGCATTTTCAAACTGATTTTTATCTGCTGTTTCAACATGGTTTCATGGCCATGTAGCCTGTAAGGTGACGTGGGAGGTTCCAACCCCATGGCAGGGTTTGGATCGAGACAATCTTTAATATCCCTTCCAACCCAAACCATCCTGGGATTCTGGGATCAAGTAACAGCTCCTCATCCAAAGAAATAAAATTCAGTGACTCTGATACAGCACAAGACCAAACATTAACATTTGTTTCACATCTCAGGAGTCCAGTGGGGAATAAGTGGGGAGGGGATTTGATTCTGACTGGGGTTTTGGAAGGTTCTTTACAGAATCTCATTAATTTGATGTTAAAGGTTTAAAAAAACGAATCAGATAGACTTTGAACATGCATTTACTTAAATAAGTGAAATTCCTTTCTCTTGTAATCAGTTTATGGTCTTAGGTTAATTTATCAGTTTAATTCAATGATCTTAAAGATCTTTTCTGACCTTAATGATCCTATAAAGATTGATCAGGCACTGGCACTGGCTGCCCATGGCAGTGGTGGAGTCACCATCCCTGGAAGTGTTCAAAAATCATGTGGATGTGGCACCTGGGGACATGGTGGATCTCTCAGTGCTGGAGGAACAGTTGGATTTAATGATCTTAAAAGGGCTTTTCCAACTTAAACAACTTTCTGATTCTTTGATCAGCCCTGGCTGCCTATGAAAATTTCACTTTTCCTGTATAAAGGCAGCTCTAGATTTAGTTGTTGGCCACACATCTGAGAAGCAAAACCCATAGAACTAAAAAAAGAGTGGATTTCCACAGGCACAGTTTTGGAGGAAGCAAGACTTGGGAAAAAAAAACCTGAGATCTGCAGGTCCTGGGGACAAAAAGGAACAAAGGAAAGGCAAAACAGATAAAAAACCCTGCCACCTCAAGTAAGAAAGATGTATTAGAGAGAGCTAAATCTGACATATTATGGGACAGGGAAGGGGAATTTTGGAAACTATTTCACAGAAGAAGAGTGGAAGCCAACTTAGTGTAGTGAGGAATCAAAGAATCAGACCTAAAAGACCTCAGGTGAAAGGAGTGTGACACACTCAGAGTTCACTACAAGTACAGTGGGGAAAACACAGATTTAATGATTAATGACAGAAGAATTCCAGCTCAAACTCCAGAGCTGCATTTCCTACTCTTTTACGCAACCTAGAAGCAGTCATTCTAATTTATTATTTTTTTTTTATGGCTACAAGTAGAAAACTGGGATGTTTTCCATTGGATAGGAAGCTGTTTGCTCCTCTGGAGACTGTAAATGTTGAAGAATGGTTTGAGAGACAGGAATAGCTTAAACCTGCTACCTCTGGATATCTCTGCCATCCAAAGGACAAAAAGAGGATAGTCCAGGACACATCCCTGGAAACCTGCTGCAGACACACAGAGAGAGTCAATAACTCTTGAACAGGTATTCGTTTTCCTGGCTCCCTGAGGAAGTTGTTTACATTGCAACCAGACTGAAATCTCCCACACTGTTTCTCAGGATAAGTGCAGAGACATCCAAAGCTCTCTCAAGGACAGACCAGGGCCCTGAAGTACCTTCTTAACCCCTTCCACCTTGCGTGGAATATTGGCCATAGGTGCTATGTACTTGGAAAATTTCATTTTAGAGCCTCCTCTAATCACTTTTCTGCCTATTGATATTTAATTGGATCCAACTAAGCTCTTCTTTGCCCTTTTTTTTACAGGCTCCATCCCATAAACTCACAGATCATTTCCATAAAGAACTTCCTGCCTAGAACCAGGTAACACAACACAATTTCTTCTTTGTCACCTCTTGTTTGCATTGCTCTCTAAAGTCAGCACTTTCACCTCATGGGGCTTCAGGTCCAGGTATGAAATGCCTCAGTCCCTAAGGGATTTCAGAGCAGAGATATGGCTGGAGAAGGTAAATAAACAGCAGCAGCATTTAGTGATACCTGAAGTGTTTTATAGAAGGAAAACCCAGAGCACAGGGAGATGTAGGTGGAAATCAAGGCAGAGTAAAGCAAAAATTCAGATCTATTAATTTAGTTCAAGATTCCTGTTGCAGCCAGAAGTTTAAAAAATATCAACACTTTTTCAAACTTGTAATACCAACAAATGAAAGAGAAAGAACTCACCTGAACATAGACTGCCTGGGAGACGTGCACCAGGACAAGGACTGCCAGGACTGTCCAGGAAAGAAAGATTTTCATAGTGCCTGCAAAGCCAAGCCTCTCCTCACCTGGATAGATTTTATTTCCTCTGCCTTTGGCGTTTCTCCACCTTTTTTGTGTCTCTCAGACTTTCCCTCTTCTCCTGAGCTCTCAGACTGCCCAGCAGTCAGAGCTTTATAAAGACTTCACACAGCGTTAGGTTGGTAATCCATTAATCCAAACTTTTTATTGACATATCATAAAGCCTGAGGGGACTCTCAGTTATCTGCTCAGTAGCACAGCAGGTCAGCCACACCCAGGGCAGATCCTGGGATTTATGAGTTGCTCCCACTTTTTTTGTAATGGGGAATCCTTACAACAAGTCTAAGGCTGTTCAATTACCAGACACTTTGAGACAATGGCCATGACGTGGGTGGGCAAAATGTGCCAAACTGCCATAAATGAGTGGTGGATTGAGCTCAGGCAACACGTGAAAGTCTCCATAATTCTGGCCACTTTCGGCACTGCTGGGAATAAAAAAGGAAGTTTGGAAGATGATAGAAAAAACCTGATCCAGACAGTTGCCTGTTCTGGGAGTTCCAGGAACTGAGAGTGTAATCACAGAATTATGGAATTGCCAGAAGCCCTCTAAGATCATTGAGTCCAACCATCAACCCAGGACCCAGTGGTGGGTTGTTCACCATTAACCATGTCCCCAAATGCCACACCCACATGTTTTTTGAATGTTTCCAGGGATGGTGACTTCACCACTGGCCTGGGCAGCCCCTTCCAGTGCCTGACCACCCTTTCCACAAAGAGATTTTCCCAACATCCAACCTAAAGCTCCTCTGGCACCACTCGAGGCCGTTTCCCCTGGTCCCATCCCTTGTCACCCCACTCCCATTAGGGCTTTGGAGAGAGCCAAGGACGAAGGCAGAGAAGCCCAGGCTGTGCTTGCACATGCCCAGCTCTGAACTGTCATCTCTGCTCTTTTCAGCCCCTAATTAAAATGCAGGTGTTAAAAGGGAGGTGTCATTAAGGACAAAGCTGCCAGGAATCCAATCCATTTCTCTGTGACTTCCATGTTTATGTAGAAACATGGGAAAGTCCCACTGATGGAGAACACCAAGGTGCCTCAGCTCGGTCCTGACATCAAGCTCAGATCCTTTAATCTGTAAATGATTTATGAAATTTTGTGGGTTTGGATTAACACAGGCACCAGGAGAACAATGTTCCTGATCCCAGCAGAATGGGAGAGGGCAGCAGTCACCCACTGAGCACCTTCCTCAAATCTCAGCAGTGCTTTATGCCCCAAAGGCTCCAGTTCTTGCTGTAACCCAAATTATTTTTCAAGTTACAGTGAAAATCATCTTTCTGCTTGGAGTAAAATTCCAGAATCCAAAGCAGCCAAGTCTCCAGGCAGGGAGCTTGAAGGGAGGGAATGGGACTTTTCAGATTCATTATAACCCAAAAATTACTGTATAGTTGAAGCTGAGCTGACAATGCAGAGTGTGAGCTGACAAACTTTGCTTCTCTCCTCTCCACCAGCGCCATCCACGAAATTTAAACCCCCGAAAGGACCTTTATTCCAAAAAAACAAGCCTGTTTCCTCTGGTGCAATGATTTCTCTGCTTTCTGCTGCCCTGGCCAGCAGCCAACAGCATTTGCAACCCCACAGCAGCTCAGGCTTCTGCCCTTAATTACTTTCATGTGAGTTAAAGTTGGAACAGCAAAGGGCAGAGCAAAAATCTCTGGGAGCAAATCCACCGGTAATTTTTACTACCATTTTCTTCTCCAAAACCTGATTCATCCTCAACCCTTAAAGCTTTGAGTACAGCTTGGTGGAAACTAAACAACAGATTAAAGAGGCATTGAGGGAACTGGAGAATTGTTAAGGTTGGAAAAAACCAAGATTATCAAGTCGAGCCTTGAAGAGAACGCAAAGAGATGGACAAGCAATTTTGGAGAGGTGTCACAAGAGACATCCCTGAACCAACAGATGCAGACAGAGCTGTAGTCAATGGTTCCATGGTCAGTGAAGGGTGGTGTTCCTCAGGGTCCTGCCTTGGACCAGTGCTCTTTGATACCTTATCAAGAACACAGTGAGGTCGAGCACACCCTTAGCCTGTTGGCATGTGACAGGAAGCCGAGCAGGACGAGTGACACACCCAAAGGATGGGATCATCCTGGAGGACCTGGGCAAGCTTGAGAAGTGGGTCCATGGGGATCTCATGAGGTCCTGAACATGAGTTGGGAAAACTCCCAGTCTTGATCCACGCTGGGAATGAAGGGCTTGATGGCAGGAATTGGAGTGGAAGAAGGACAAGTGAGGGACAAGCTCCCTTCTGGACTGATACTGAAGTTGCCCCAACCCATGTTCAGACCTTGTATTTGGCCACCTTGAGCCTCCTGAGGTTCCCATGGGCACACTTCTGGAACTTGTCCAGACCCCCTGAATCACATCCTGTCTCCCAGGTGTGTCACCTGCACTGCTCAGCTCGGGGTCAGCTGCCAGCATGCTGAGGGTGCCCTCGACCCCACTGTCTTTGTCACTGATGGAGACCTTCAAGGGCACTGGTCCCACTATGGACCCTGAGGGACACCCCTGTGTCACTGAGCCCTTTGTCCCTCTGAGCCCCTCACCACTCCCCTGTCTGTAGTCCATCCAACCAGCTCCTTATCGCCTGAGCAGCCCATCCATGAAATTTGAATTATTCCAATTTAGAGAGAAGGGTATTTTGGCTTTGCTGTGCCCTTTGCTCCTCAGTGCAGGTCTGTGTGGGGGCCACGACATCACACCACACCCGTGCCCCAGTTCCACTTCTCTCTGGGGTCATGGAGCTCCAGCTGCTTCACTAAGCTCAGGGGGGACCAGGAACTGTTCTGTTGGATGTACAGGGAGGAGGGCAGAAACCTTCTGCTCACCAGGTCTGCTCCTGGAGATTCTGTGGCCTCTGAGACACCTCTGCCCTGCAGATCCAGCCCTGCCAGCCCAAGACTTGGGAGAGGCCAGGCCCAACACCAGAGGAACCCACCCGTGTTCCACCTGCCTCATCCTGCTTGTGGCCATCCTGGGGCTGGAAGGTGGGTCTAGTTGTCTCAATCCCAGGCTCATTCCCTGCTATGCAGAGCCAGATCCCACCCTGAGGTGAGAGACCTCTATATCTTTATTCCATTTTGTGCACAGCAGGACCTGGCTGGTTCCCACAGACTTTGGCTCCCTGTTCATCAAAGCTTTATGTTATTTATACATTTCCACAAACAAAGGCCTCAATATTCATTGGCTGCATGTGACAGAGTTCTCTAATTAATATTCTATCTTCTATTGGTTAAATGATTGTATCCCTTCTCACACTAATTAGTCCACAGGCTCAGTCTTGTCCATCTTTGGAGCTGGTGGGATTCTGGAGTTGGTGGCTGTGAGTCAGGTGTCATGCTCTCCCCGTGCCAAAATCACCTTTCACAGACTGAACACCTCAGACTGATGAGCTGGCCCTGTTTGTTCCTCCTTAGGCCAAGCCTCAACGGCCCTGAGGGCTGTGCAGCCCTCAGAGGGACCTGAACAGGTTGGGGAAATGGGCAGGGAAGAACCTTCTGAGGTTTAACAAGGGAAAAGCAGGTCCTGCACCTGTGGAGGAGCAACCTCAGGCACCACCACAGGCTGGGGGTGACCTGTGGGAGCAGATCTGCGGGGTCCTGGAGACAATGACCCTGTGCCAGCAGAGGGTGTAAGGAAAAGCACCTCTAGCAGATGAGGGAGCACTTCTGCCCCTCTGGTCAGCCCTGCGAGGCACATCTGAAGTGCTGTGTCCACTTCTGGACTCCTCAGCACAGTAGGCACAGGGAGCTCCTGGAGCCTTGGGGTAATTAGCATTCCCCACACCACAACCCTGGAGCGGGGCCAGGGGAGGCCAAGGAGATGAGGAAGGGCCTGGAGCATCTCCCTGCCCCAGAAAGGCTGAGGGAGCTGAGGCTGTTCAGCCTCAGGAGGAGACACAGCTGAGAGGGGCCCTCAGCCCTGTCTGTCCCTGTCTGCAGAGAGGGCTCAGAGCAGGGACCAGGCTCTGCTCCAGGAGGCTCAGCAATGGGACAAGAGGAACAGGCCACAGGAAATGACCAGGAAATTCCAGCTGAACATAAGGCAGAATTTCTTTGCTGTACAGTGACCAAGCCCTGAACAGGTCCAGAGAGGAGTCTCCCTCAGTGGGGATATTTCAGACCCATCCAGACACAATCCTGTACCTCGTGCTCTGC
This sequence comes from Lanius collurio, assembly GCA_020086605.1. Lineage (NCBI taxonomy): Eukaryota > Metazoa > Chordata > Aves > Passeriformes > Laniidae > Lanius > Lanius collurio. Next base: position 725,319 of record JACBWW010000073.1, on the reverse strand, counting down.
AATGGCCCTGCTAGAGCAGGGAGGTAGGACCAGATGAGGCACTGGGGTCCCTTTTAATCTCACCCATCCTGGGACTCTGTGACAGGAGTTGTCCAGGTCCACTAGTCCCATCTGGATTGCCAAACACTGTTGTCCTGACCAGGAGCTCAGTCCCTGGTGTGGAGCAGCAATTCACACACCAAGGTGATGGATTTCTAGGTCTTTATTTCTTGTTCCTTGGTGTCATGTGGTATCTCTTGTTCCGTGGTGTCGTGTGGTATTTCTTGTTCCGTGGTGTCCTGTGGCTGTCCCCATGTCTCAGTTCCACTGTCCTCTGTTTGTGGAGCTACAGCTGCTTCACAAAGCTCAGAATCAGGAGCTGTTCAGGATTCAGGAAGGAGGGCAGAGAACTTCTGCTCACCAGGTCTGCTCCTGGAGACTCTGTAGTCTCCCAGACCCCCCAGCCCTGCAGACCCAGCCTCACCAGACCAGATAACAGAGGAACCCACCCATGTCCCTACCTGCCCCATCCTGCCTGGGGCTGGAAGGCATGTCTGATTCAGGGACAGCTCCAGAACCCCCAGCAGCACAGACACTGCTTCCTAGGGGCTGCTGCCAGGCAAGGGAGGACTGTGCTGCCACAGGAAAGTGCAGCCAGTGCTTGGAAATACTCACCAAGGGAACTGTCAGTGGACCATTTCCGTAACAAGTTGATCTGCAGGGCCTTCTTGCACTCCTCCCGGGCAACTCTGTATGGCTTCAGATTCAGCAGGACCTGTTTTGCTCGTGGTGTCCTGCAAAGCAGGGACAGATCCCGCTCTCACTCCCTGGAATCCTGCCCAGCCCAGCTCCCGCTGCTCATTCCCACATTCCCTTTGGCCTCAGCACCCCCTTCAGGACAGGTACTTGGGACAGCAGGATCAGGGGCTATCCCAGGGCATGCCCATGTCAGGGGATGTCCAAGGGACAATATCCAGCCCAGGGTTCAGGGCTCCACTTCCTTGATCCCAAAGGGGTGCCTCCCACCTGCTCAACCCTCCCTGGCCCTGCTAAGTGCTGCCACACTCTTACTTTGGCTGTGGTCTTCCCCCACGAGGGGACAGTGTCTTCTCCTTTTTCTCTGGGGACAGAGCAGCAGCCACTCCTGCCACAGCAGCCACTCTCTCCTTCCTTAGTCTTTCAAATCCCCCCGGAAAGGAGGCAGCATCCTTCCTTGGACTCTTCTGCTCTGCCAGGGGTGGAAGCTGTTACATGAAGAAAAGGGAAGGCAGCTCAGACATTTTGGCAACAATAAGGGTCCCATCCTGCAGCCCATGACCCAAGGGACAGTTTGGATTCCTGCTCTCTACCCCAGAGTTCTTGGCAGTGATCCTCTGCTTCCTGAAGAAGCCTGGACACTGCAGAGGTTCAGTTCAGAGCAAGAGTCCTTGCAGCACAGTACAGAATGATGAAGTTGTTCCCACGACTGAATGGAGGACCCAAAAGACATCCCAGAACAAACACATCCAAAGGGACCCCTTCAACAGCCTCCCTGTGGTGATGCAGGACACAATCCTACATCCATGTCACACACCTGGACACGTCTCCCCTGCCTGGTGGGAGCTGCCAGCCCTGCTTTGGGTGCTTCCATCCCCTCGGTGGCTCTGCCCTTCTTCACAGAGTTCTCAATTGGAGGCAGCGAACTGCAAAGACACCACACAAGCATTTTGTCTGAGAAGAGTGGGAGCATCTTCTCCAGCATGTTTTCCAGGCCCTCCAAAACTCTGCTGCCCACTTCCCTTGCCACAGGAACCAAGGCCTTGTGCACATGCCCATATCTGCTCTCCATAAGTACAAGCAGCATGGCCAAAGGTGACAGCTCCTCACACCTGTCCAGAAGCACAGGATTACCCAAAGCCAGCTCCCAAATTCTCACCTCCCTCTCTGCACTCCACCATCAGCCTTTTTCTTTTCTCTGCCCTTCACTTTCACATCACGTATCTGATTTGGAGAAAGACGTGGACGAAGGAGGAGGCGTTGGCTGGGAGGGTTCCCTGAAGAAGAAAAAGAGAAAGCTCCTCTCAACTGCATCTCCAGAAAATTTTGGACATGAGGGATCTCCCAGCCTTCCTGTCCCAGCCCAGTCCCCTTCCCTGAGGGCTGTGTTGCTCCATGGTCTTGTCCCACTGCTTCCTTGGGTCCCCATTCAGAAAAAGGGGGACATTTTTCTGCAGGAGATAGAATTCCCTTTGGCATAGAGGACGTCAGTTCCTAGGAGGGAACACACCTGGAGTTGTTTGGCGCTTGGTGTTGGTTTTGCTCATGGCTCCAGTGCCCAGTAGAGAAGCACTTCCAGGATGTGGCTGGGACTTCCCATCTGCCTGCACAAAGCTGCAAAGAAGGTGGGGACACCAGTTTGAGTAAGGGCAGCAGAGTCCATGGCAGCCTCTGGGAAGAAGCTGTTCCCAGGAGTCCAGAGGAGACAGAACACTGGAGCATGGGCAGAAGTGCCTCCCTCCATAGGGCTCCTCAGCCAGGTCTGGGATCCCCCTTGTCAGAGACACTTTCCAGGGAAAACAAACCTGCAGTGACTGAGAACATCTCAGACTCTGGGGCCTGTTGGTTCTCAGTCTTTCTCAAATGATAAGGTGTTGCTGGTTATCACCCCCCATCGACAGAAATGATTGCACTCACTGTGGCAACACAAAGACACCTCCAGGAGGAATCTGGGAAACGTCCTTTTCTCTGTGGTCTATGAATGACAGCTTCAGATTTGGTGACTGCAACAGGGACAGAGACATAGCAGGATCCACAGGGAATTTACCTGCTGTTCACAAGGCCCAAAACCCCTCTGCCACTCCCAGCCCCAGCTGCCCCTCCTCAACCCCCAGCCACAGCTGTTTCTCCACCACCCCGTGCCCCTACATCATCCCAAATCCATGAGCCTCTCCATTGCCTTGGCATTCTGGGACAAAAAGGCTACACCAGCAGCATCTCCACAGGAGCCAAAGCCCAGGGCTAATTCCCTGGGAGCTGGAGGGCAGGCTGAGCCACCAGGACCATGGAAAGCTGCCCAAGGCCACGGCTGTGTCCCCAGGAGTTTGAGGGCACATGAAATACATGCAAGACTCACCTGGAGCAAACCCTCTGCCAGGCTCTCTGACTGAGCCACCACTCGGATCAAGCCTTCAAAGAACCTCATGGCCACGTGCCCTCCCCGGCAGGCCAGGATGCCAATGTCCTTGAACACAAAGTCGAAGTTCTGGCCACTCGCCAAGGCCCACACACAGATCTTTAAGGTGGCCCCAATGCACATCACAATGGTGGCCTTGGGCTTGTGCAGACGCAAGGCCACCTCAGCGCAGACCAACTCATTGGCTTTGGAGAGCCCTGCAGAGAAACCACCCGACAAAAAGTCACTCAGTCAGCCCTTCTGTATGGCCCCTCGAGAGCTCACCAACCCCCTCCCACCACAGTGACTCTTCACCCAGCAGCAAATGTCCTGCTTTTGTGCCACGAGCCCCTGTCCCTGCACTGCCAGGTCAGCCACCATGCCCCAGCCCCACAGAACCTCCCATGTGGCTGCAGGAGCCAGCAGGAATTCTGGTTCCTGCCTTCCCAAGGAACACCTCCAGGAGCTCTCCAGCAGCAGCCAGCACACCCCAGCACCCAGAGAGCCCTGGAGGGGCTGCTGGAGGGACCTGTCCATGTCCAGGGGGGAGCAAAGGGCTGAAGGGCTCATCTTACCAGGCACAGGGCTGTTCCCATGGAGGAGCTTCTTCCCCACCAGCAACGGCTTGTTCAGATCAAACTCTGGACTGTCCACCATGAAACCTTCCCCTTCTCCATGCCAGATGGGTCTTTTCATAATGTGTATGGTACCCAGGCCCATCAGCCCGACTCTCTAGAAGCAAAAGCAGGCAGTCAGAGGGCAGACAGGAGGGAAGGCTAAGGGTGATCTGTGGCCATCCCAGCCCTGCAGCTCCAAGGCCTGAGATGGAGGTTGGTTCTCAGGAAAGCCAGGAAAGCTTTGGAGAAAGCCTTTGGCTCCAGATGGTTCCTCACTCCCTCCTCTCCAGGACCTGCAGGGTGGGAGAAACTCCTGGAGCCTGGGAAGGCCCAAGGGGTGCAGGAGCACTGCCTTGGCATCCCTCCTTTCCAGCCATCCTGGGGAAGACTCCAAAGAGGAAATCCAATGTTCTCTGACTTGAGCACTGCTTGACTTCTTGCCTGTGCTCACAGTGGGTCTCTGAACAAAATGCAGGGTCTGCCTGGGACACTTCTTCTGCCCTCTAGGCTGGGTGAGGGCCAGGCAGGATGGGAAAGGATTGGGAAACCCCCGTGGTCTGAGGGAGGACCATGAGGAAACCAGTCTCACCTTCTTCAGCAGCAGCTCTTGGCGACAGCATTCAGACACACAATCCCAAATTTTAGTGATGTCTGTCGGAAGAAGAAAAAGGTCCACGTTGAAATTATGAAGTTCATCATCCCCTCCTCACCTTCCTAATGTCAGATCCCCTTCTCCAAAGGGACCCTCTCCCTGGGCAAAAGCCACCAACACATTCCCACCCTGGGGAGAGGAGGATGCTGAGACCTCAGGGGATCTCAAGGCCTCACCATCCTTGTGGAAGTACACGAGATCCGGAGACAGCGCGAGGAGGAAGCTGGGGTAACCCTCCATGGTGGCTGCAGCTCCTCCTCCCAGACTTTTTCCTCTCCTCCTGTCCATCCCACCACGGCCCCAGAACGGGAGGACCTGTTGGTACAGAGGGGGACCACAGCTGAGCTGGTTTCTGGCTCTCAGGGAAGTGGGTGTTACAGTTCCATGGAAGCAGAATGTCCCATTGTGACCTCATGTGTCACCAAGGGGCTGCAGAGCCACACACAGACACGCCCCTAACCCCAGGCTTCACCCTACAGTGGTAGGAGGCTGCACTCATCATTTTGAGGGGCTTCCCCCACCCAGCCACTGCCCTTCCTGATGAATCTCCCACAACTGCTGCTGAAGCACATGGGAAAATTGGATGGAAATCGATTTAGAATGATTTACACAGACACTGGGAATTGCTGTGTTACAGGTTAGAAATTTGGCAGAAACAAACCTAGTGTCCCAGCTGGTGCTGAGAGATCAGAGGGGCTCAGAGCAGCAGGGCTGAATTTCTCACAGGAGCCAGTTCCACCTGGCAGGTCTGGTCACATCCAGAGGGAACTTTGACAAACACAGATTCCCCAATAGTGCAGTTTATTGGAGCAGCAGGTTACAGACTCTTGTTAGACTGAGAGTGATAAATGCACTGGACTTGCAAAGGCTGCACAAGACAAATGTTCCCTGAATTCTTTGAGGCAGCTGGAGACACAAATCTTTGCTAAGGGGTGTCCCTGCTTTGGGGAGGAAGGAGGAGCAGCCAATTTATCTGTGAATGAGAGATATCAAGAGTCATAACGAGAGAGATTACAAAGGCTCTGGGTCTTGGCAAGGGCAGGACAGAACGTGACCCCTGAGCATCACTCCCTCTTCCACCTGGCAGATTCCAGGGATAGGGTTCTGCCTGATAACCCATCACCCCCTCAGCAGGTGATGACACCCAGGTATTCCCATCACCACATATCCCATGGAAATCCCTTACCTCAGCTTGTGGCCCTCATTCCTACACAGGCACAGAGCTGCAGCACAGGAGACCTCCAAGGCACTGGTGTTTGCAGGGTCAGGAGATAACTGGCTTCAGTCATCACTAAGTTTCCATCCTGACCAGAATCCAAGTTATCCAAGAAACATTTGGAAATTATTTTCAAAACTCCAGCACCAATGGTGCCGTTCCACTCAGGCTCTGACTCATGTAGGGTCTGTTCCAAGGCTGTCAGGGAATGCCTGATTATCCTTTGTTCCCCACCTTGGACAGGCAGCTCGGGAGTTCCTGGTATGGTCAGGGGATGCTTCACCTTATCAGCTGCTTATCAGGACCTCCCATAGAGCAGGGGGAGGAGGATGTACCACAATAAGTTATTGCAGAAACAGTCATAGGGCTGATGTTGGATGCACAAACAGTCCATGAAGTGTAGTTCTGGTGGGGCTCACCCAGAGCAGGGTCCACTGAGTGCAACACATGGGGTAACTGATCCCAGTTAGCTGGATGTGTGATTACCAATTATGGGGATACCAGTTCCCTGTACCAGATCCATTCCTAAGCAGGGTACAAGGAAAACAAGCCTGCAGCACAGTCCCAGGGAGCTCCAACAATGCCACTGCAATCACAGATTCATTTCCTGTGTCAAAACACTCATCTTCCCAGGGGCATCCCCTCTGGGCAGGATGAAGGGGACAACCCCATCAAAATGTCCCTCCAAATTCCAGGTTGAACTCTCATCCCCTAGATAGGTACAAAATTGGGGTACATTTTATACCTTATTAACCACAACTGTACAAAGTGCTGTGGGTGGGCTCGTGGTCAAACCTGTTCTCTGTGGTCCCAATGTATGGAATATTCCTTGGTAGCTGTTGGGTATTAAGCAGAAGAACGAGGCCATGCCCTGCTCCATGTTCCTCTCAATGCCACAGCAACACAAACCACAGGACCTCACTCTGGTTCTGTATCTGCACCACAGGCCCTGTCACACTCAGAGCTTTGCATTTTCTTCCCTGTTTTATGCTTCCAGCACTGGGGAGGCCCTGCCTTGAGTAATGGGGTTGTTTTGGGCCCCTCACTACAAGACAAACCTCGAGGCAATGGAGGGTTGTGGAAAATTGCCCATCCTGTTGTGTGGGCACAGAGCTGCTGTGAGGTGGGGGGAACTGATGGAGGTGTTCTGAGCCATCTCTGAGGTGGGATAACCCAGGCTCTTGGGGCACCCTTGGAATGGACGAGAGTGAAAGGACGTTGAAGGACTGGTATCTATATACATACATTCATACATACATATTTATATGTATGTCACATTTATTTTAACACTTTGGTTGCAATGGAAGTCATCTATGTAGCCATTTTGGTTATTTCCTTTAGAAATACACCGATATAAAAGTATAAAAATAACACTTTAGAAAATACATAAGGAAAAGAAAGAAAAAAAAGAAAGGATAAGAGTAGAGAGTGGAGAGGAAAGGTCTCACCCACCCATGAATGCAGTGACAAGACTTGGTTGTTGCAGTTTCAGTGTCCATGGTCAAAATGATGGTCACAATCTGGATCCATCAGGGGTGAGGGAAGCTCCAAACACACAAAGTTCAGTAGGTTAATACAGGCTCAGGCTCAGTGGGAACACCCAGGTACCTTCCCTGCAGTCAGGAGTTTTACACTGTCTGATGTAAAACTGGGGTCATGCCCAGTCCTCTGGTGGAAGGGCCACAAATGAGCCTGTGGGCCCTTCAGGGTCTCTGATGGTTTGTGCCCCTTCTAAGACCTGACTCTGCCTCTCCCTGAGTGTGGCTGAGCCAGCTCTGCCCCATCAGAAGGGATAAAACCCTTCAGCCCTCCAGGGGAGTGTTCCTGATACCCTCTTTCATTGTACTGAGTTTATCTACAAGTTCCAGCTTCCAGTGGATCTGAGATCACACACACATTTACAGGTGGGAAAAAAAAAAAGCTGTGGAATCATTTAGTTGGAATATATCCCAGAAATCATGGAGTCAGTCTAGCTGGCAATCCTCTTTGCAGGCTCTGTCATCCCATGGCCCCAGGAGCCCAAATCCTGCAGTCCAGGTGAGGCTGCACCAACATTCCCAGCTCAGAAGTTCTCGGAGCTCTGGCTCTCGTCCTGCAGCAGCGAGGCCGTGGGGGCTGTGGCATCCCCAGGAGAGGCCACATTCAGGTACCCAATCTCTGAAGGCTGTGAGGGGGACAGGCAGAAGGAAGAGTCCTGGCTTTCAGCCTCTCCCTCAGGCTTTGTGTTCTGCAGGGCCTTCAGGGCACCGAGAGGGTCTGGGAGATCTCGGGGTGGGAAGCTGGAAATGAATGAATAAATAAATAAATAAATAAATTTCCATTTTATGTCATTCTGTGGAGTCTGGGTGACCCATACCCAACACCTCTGAGCAGCACAGGGTGATGTTGATGCTCTTCTCTTGGATCAAGGTTCCACATTCCTCCTCCAGTCAAGGAAGGGACAGGCTCAGCCAGCCCAGAACCTGCTCAGACCATCCTTCACCCCAACTGCTGCTGGGGCTGTTACCAAACCCCCTGAGCTGCATCTCCAGAGCTGCAGGGTCCCTTTGCCTTCCCCTCATCTGGTCTGGCATGAATTGGAACGGGGGAACACATCCCAGTGTGATCTGGGATACAGCTCTGGCAGCACTGGGGCTCCAAGTCTCACCACTTCTTGTATAAAGACTCCTCCAAAGCCCCCAAGCACCAAGATTCCTAAATCCCACAGTGTTCCCCAAAATACTTTAAAAATTTGACTTCTCCATCCCATCAGCTGATTGATTTTAATACCATTTTAATACTATTTTCCCTAAAATTTGACCAAAAACAAACAAAAAAAGGCTTCTGGGAAGTGAAAGCACAGTGTGGAGCAGCCAAAATGCTCAAGTGGCTGCTCCCTGGCTCCTCACCCTCCCCCCCACGGTACCTGGCACGAGGAGGTGGCAACACCTTACTCTGTGGTTGGCGTTCAGAGCCAGGAATGATCTTCGAGCCCTGGAAAGAGGAACAGAGACTTTGAAAGGAGGAGGTGCAGGTCAGACCCTGAATTCCAACAGTTCCTGGTCTTCCAAGCTCTCCCCCAGCTTCACTGAGAGTCCCCTCCACCAACTGCAGCCCTAGAGGGGTGCTAACCAGGGATTTGTCCTTTGCGTGTGAATTTAAACTAAAAAATCCAAACCAAGCCCCACCAAGGCCAGGTGAGCCCCAAACCAAGCCCTTTCCCCTAAACAGCTCATTTCCAACCTACCTGGGTTCTATCCAAATTAAAAGTCCCTAAATCCACTTGCCTGATTTGAAAACTGACTTCCTGGATTTTCTCCATTTCTCCTGCCAAAGTTCTTCATTAACATGGCCAACACCTTCACTCAGCTCAGGAATTATCACTCAGCTTGGCCTGAGGGAGGAATATTCCTCCTGGCAGGAGTAACATTCCCAGTATTGCACTCGAGGTTGGTTCTCCTTTCCTAGAGCCAACTTCACAACTGAGGCCTTTGAACAGCTCTGAATGTGCCAAGTGAGATTCCTGTCCCTGGGCAGCTCCTCACAAAGCCCCTCCTCACCACAGCTTCCATATGGGAGCCCTTTCCATCCCAAGGGTTGGATCCAGCTCTTCCCAAGCCCCTCAGACATCAGGTTCTGTGATTCCTGCTGATTCCAGCCCTCCCAGGGTCTCACCTCTGTGTTGGGAGCAGGGCTGCTCCTGGGAAGGTGCTGGGAGGTGGCCACATGGCTGGAGAGCTGGAGCTTGTCCTGCAGCTGGGCATTCTCCTCCTCCAGGATCTTCCCTCTGGGCATGGCATAATGCACAAGTTATTTTCCTTCCAGCCATGCTCCATTTTCAAAGAGGAATTTTCCAACCTCAGAGCTGCTGCTCTCCACAGCCTCCAGCTCAATGGCAAGGTCTTGGATGGGAAAATGGGCTAATTACATCCCTAATTACAGCCATGAAAGCCACCGCACCAATGGCTGGGGCACAATCCAGACATTCCTCTGGAATTCTTAAGAGAAAGAGGCACAAAACCAGGAAAAGGGAGAATCCTAAGGGATGGACATCAGCAGGGGCCTACCTGGTCTGCAGGGAGGGAATCCCAGACCGGAGGCTCCACGGGGACTCCTCCTGGTCTGATATTCTTTGTAGGAGCCGTCGCCTCTCCTGGAGTAATTTCTCATTCTCAGCAGTGATCTGGGCAATCAGCACCTTCCCCTGAGGGTGGTGGAGGAGGAAAGAACAACCACCAGTTACTCTTGGCTCTTCTCTGTCCTCTGCAAACCTTGGGGCTTTCCCAAGGGATCACCATCAAGGATGCCAACTCCTAAAAGCTTGGTGTCACCACCCCTGAAAGTGCTCAAGAACTGTGTGGGTGCAGCCCTTGGGATATTGGTTTAGTGGTGGTGGATGGATGGTTGGACCTGATGAAGATCCTCATCCTAAAGGTCTTCTCCAGCCTCAGCAACTCTGCAATTCCATAGCCTGTTTGATGTAAAATACCCCAAAAAGAGGCTCTGGGGTCACTTCCCAGCAGGAATTGCTGATGCAAAGGAACATGAAGCTCAGCCAGTGTCAGACTGGGATCTGAGGATGTGGCTTCCCCCAAGGTCAATCCTGAGCCAGAAATTTCATTTTGGCTTTTTGTTACTATAGATGGGTGCCCCTGGTCCCTTCCTGCAAGGAGGGACTTTGGACAAGAGGGAATGGCTTCCCACTGCCAGAGGGCAGGGTTAGATGGGATATTGGAAAGGAATTGTTCCCTGGCTGCCCAGAGAAGCTGCGGCTGCTCCTGGATCCCTGGATGTGTCTAAGGCCAGGCTGGATGGGGCTTGCAGCAGCCTGGGAAGGTAGCCCTGCCCATGGCAGGGGGTGAGATGAGATGAGCTTTAATGTCCCTTCCAACCCACACCATTCCCTGAATTGATGGTTATTTTGGAAGCAGCAGTGCCCCTGCAGCCTCCCTTTGCAGGAGAAGCCCTCGTAGTGTCCTCTCACCTTTTCTACTTGGAGCTTCGACTCACTGAGCTCATTTTCCAGCTGTTTGATCCTGCTGTCCCTCTGTTTCACCTCGTGGATGAAGGTCTCCTTGGCCCTGCGGATCTTGTCCTTGTGCCGGAGCTGCATCTCGTTGTATTTCCTAGGAAACCAGGGACAACCACCAGGCTGTGAAAGGCTCTTTTGCTCGGGTCACCATCCAGGCCTGAGTTTATTCAGGCTCCTCAGAGTCCAAACTCAGAGTCTCAGCCATCCCCCTGCTCCTCCTGCCTGCCCAGAATGAGCACAGGGACTGTCTGGACTCTTTCACTGATCAGTTTGGGGGTGTTTTTGTTGGACATTTTAAAGTGTCAACCAAATGGAAATTGATAAGGACCCAAAACACTTCCAAAAGTGACTCCCAGCTTTACAAATCCTTATGCTCACCCCTCCCAGCTCTTCATAACAAATAGGGCTATAAGGGCACCAAAACTGGAAGTTTCAGGGAAAGGATAAGTTGGTTTTGTTGGTGGGGATGTGGATGGTTAAGAGAATGACTTTTGAACAGGAAGAAAATTTAGGAAAACCCTCCAAGATCATCAAGTCCAACCATTCTCCAGCACTGCCAGGGCCATGCACTAACCATGTCCCCAAGTGCCACATCCACACATTGGTTGCAAAACTAAGAATTCTAAACAGCAATGGAGAGGCCAAGAGGAGCAAGAAGAGTCACTTCAGTGGGAGCTCTTTGAGCTGGGACACTGGGGACAAATATTTTTCCCTCCTGACACTTCTGATTTTTGCTCTTCCCCTCCTGCCCATTTGGGCAAAGTTCTTGTTTATTTCTATCCAATTGGGATAGAAGGAAAAATAACATCAAAAAAGAAGAGACATTTCTACCATATAAGGGACATTTGCCCATGTTTGCTCAAAATTCATGACAAAAAAAGCTACTCTGCTTCAAATTAACCAAAAGGGCTCTGGGGAGAAAGGAGCAGCTCCAGGGAGTGTCTCTGCTGACACCAGATCCCAACCAACACCCTCCTGTGCTGCCTTCAGCTGCCAAGGAGAGCAGGAAGGCTGGGAGAGCTGGGAGTGTTCACCAGGAGAAGAGAAGGCTCCAGGGAGACCTCAGAACCCCCTTCCAGGGCATAAAGGGGCTCCAGAAGAGCTGGAGAGGGACTTTGGACAAGGGCCTGGAATGACAAAACAAAGGAAATGGCTTCCCACTGCCAGAGGGCAGGGATAGATGGGATATTGGGAAGGAATTACTGACTGTGAGGGTGGTGAGGCCCTGGCACAGGAGGCCCAGGGAAGCTGTGGCTACCCCACCCCTGGAAATGTTCCAGGCACAGTTGGACAGGGCTTGGACCAATGTGGGATAGTGGAAGGTGTCCCTGCCCCTGGCAGGGGACTGGAACAGGATGGGCTTTAAGGTCCCTTCTCCCCAAACTTGTCTGGAATGCCCTGACAGCACACAGGGAGGGTGAGCTCACTGCACACAGGGCTAGTGGATTTATGGCTAATAGCTTGAACATCAGACAGGAAAATCCACACCACAGCCAAATCCAGTAGGAGGTCCAGAAGGGACCGTTCCTCGGCAGGTTTTTGGGCATTACCTGACATAGAGATCCTTCTGGTTCAGAAGTCGGACACCTTCCTCATACAGGGCTTTGTTCTCCTCCTTCAGGAGTGCCAGCTGCTCCGAGAGCTTCTGGTTCTCCTTCTGGCACTGCACATGCTGGAAAAGGGTTATTTTTAACTCATATGTGTGGCCCCAGCTGGAGGGGTCCCTCTGCCTGGTATCCAAAGCTTCTCTCTTATCAATCCCAGTGGTTCCCACTGCAGCCAGTATCCAGCCATCCCCCTAGACCACTCCCTCCTCCCCCTAACAAGGAGCAGTGGGATTTTGTTGCAGTGAGAGGCAATGAACCCTCCCAGACAACGAACTCTGACAAAATTTCCAAGCAAAAACTCCAAGCTCTGCAAGAAAAAGGGAAGAAACTACCCAGCCTTCCTGTGCCCTCAGAGCTACATCCCAAGAAACCAACTGGCAAGGGGATGCTACTTTTCCTCCAACTCCTGCTGAGATCAGTAGGATCTGCAAGGGCTCAGCCCCGATCAGATGCTCCCAATTCCAGCAGCTCCCAGGAGCAGATTCCAGCTCATAGCCCTTCTGTTCTCCCTTGTATGATGAGGAAACCCCTCATTGTCACTCACCTCATCAGCATCCACCTTCTTCTCATCCTCCAGGACGTGCAGGGTCTTGGCCTGGAGCTCCACATGCATCTTGGCCAGTGATGCCTCTGTCTCCCGGGAATGGCGGAGCTGCTGCCGCAGCTCCTCCACCTGCTGTTCCAGAAGCCTCCTGGAAACACAACAAAGTCACAGTGAGAGCTGGAGGGGGATGTGCAACCCCCAAGATGTCTGTCTGTCACCCAAAACATGCCCTGCTCTCCTCCTGCCCCAGCTGACATGGAAGGGACAAAGGAATCAGCACACCCCAGTTGCTCCCATGTCCCAGTGACACAGAAAGGGGGGATGATATACTGGGATCATTCCCAGCTGCACAGGGAAGGGCACTGCTGACATCATTCTGCTGATAGTGATACCATGGCCCTTCCAAGGCAGATGAAGCCTCCAAAAATCTTTTAAATCTCAGGAAGGGGGAACCCCTGGAGAACTCCAGGGACAAGGCAGGTCCAAAGAGAAGACAGGAGATCAAAGCAGTGGTTTGAGTCTCCCTGAACCCTTCCAGGGCAGCCAGGAGCTGCCAGACGCTCCTGGGGCTGGCACAGCCCCTGCACAGCACAGAGACCTCTTCAGCTGCTCCTCGTGAAGTTCCTGCTGCACTCGAGCTTCATTTTCCCGAGCTTCCTTCAGCTCCTCCTCCAGAAGCTTCTTATTGGAAACACGGGCCTCTGCCAGCAACAGCTGGTGCTGGGAATCCTTCAGCTTTTGCTGGAGTTTTGCAATCTTGGATTAAAATGGACATGGATTAAACTTTCTGAATGTACAGGCCAGTGTCTAAATCAGAGCCCTCTGATCCCTCAGTATCTGAGGCATGGGAAGGAAAGATTTCCTTGTTTTGACTCGAAGTCCATTAAAAGCAAAACCTCTGGAATAGCTACCAGATTTTGGACCAAACACTATGTCACAAATTCCCAGCAATCCTTTTTTTGACCCAATTTGATCCTGCACATTTCAAAAGAGAATCCAATGATTTCTGCAGGAGCATGGCAGAATCAGTGTCACGGAAAACACAAGGTTTTGGAATTTTCCAGCCAGTAAACAGTAGGAAATCTCCTCAGCAAGAACAGGATCAGGGCTCCCTGTGCCTTCCAGCCCCACTATCAGTATTTCAGGGATACTGGGTTATCAGACATGGCTTCCATTGCCTTGATTATGCTCCCACTAATTACAGGCTTTTTTCCTATAATATTAGGCCAAGGGATAACAAAAAGGAATTTGGGGAAGCAAACCTGCTTTTTTTTCTGCACTAGAGCTGCACAGAACTGTCAAACATACCCCAGCTTACTCACCTTCTTTTGTGCTTCTCCTGCTCTGCATTTCTCCTGGGCCAACCTCTCCTGGAGGCTGCTATGGAGCTTGTCAGTCTGGGAGCATTTGGAGAGCTCCAGTTCCAGCTCCTTGACCTTCTGCTGGCTCCTCTCCCACTGTGCTGAGAGGGAGGAACATGTTTCTGTGGTGTCCGAGAGTTTGGCCCGGGCCTGCTTCAGTTCAGCTTTGACCTGAGATCCCCGAGAAGAAATCAGGTTTATACTTCAGCATAAATCAGCTGGAATGGCTTGGCTAGGAAAGGGGAACAGGATTCCAGAAGGAGCAAAAGAGGATCCATAGAGGAAGTAAAGCATATTTTATTTGGAGGCAGTGAAATTTGTCACAGAATCCCAGAGCGGTTTGGGTAGGAAGAGGCCTTAAGGATGAGCTGGTTCCACCCCCTGCCATGGGCAGGGACACCTTTCTCTATCCCAGCTTGCTCCAAGCCCTGTCCAACCTGGCCTGGAACATTTCCAGGGATGGAGCAGCCACAGCTTCTCTGGGCCTCCTGTGCCAGGGCCTCCCCACCCTCACAGTAATTCCTTCCCAATATCCCATCTATCCCTGCCCTCTGGCAGTGGGAAGCCATTTCCCCTTGTTCTGGCACTCCATCCCTTGTCCAAAGTCCCTCCCCAGCTCTCCTGGAGCCCCTTTAGGCTCTGGAAGGGGCTCTGAGGTCTCCCTGGAGCCTTCTCTTCTCCAGGTGAACAACTCCAGCTCTCCCAGTCTGGCTCCAGCCCTCGTGGCCATAATTCCCATGGAGCTGAGGCAGAGCACACTGGACAGCCTGGCTCTGTTCCTACCTTGGTGCATTCCTGCTGGAGCAGTAGATTTTGCCTCTGGAGGTCAGCATTCTTCTCTCTCTCATACCTGAGCTCCCTCTCAGCAGAGCTGCACAAGTTCTGCACCCGCCGCAGATCCTGGCGCAGCTGCTGCAGCTTCTCCTCCTGCTGCTGGAACCTCTCCTCAGTCAGACCCTGAAGGAACAGCAGAAGTGACACCAAAATTAACTTTAAGGCAGGATAAAGGTGATTAAAGACAGCATAAGCCATCTGGATTTAAGGGCATTTGGGCAGGAAGATGGGTAAAGCCCAGCATTTCTCTGTCCCTACACCATGTCCTCCTGCTCCCCTCCCTGTCCCTGCAGGGCTCTAAGAGCCATGTGGATGTGGCACCTGGGGACACAGTTTGTGGTGAATATGCAATGCTGGGTTAATAGTTGGACTTGATGATCTTGGAAGCCTTTTCCAAGTTCAGTGATTCAATCAATGATTCTCTCCCTCCCCTCAGAGAAGCCAATACAATTCCTGAGGCCAAAGGTGAAGAGGTGATAACCTGGATGAGGAAATGCTAAAAATAAATCCCCTGTTAGAACAAACCTGTCCAATCAAAGCAAACCCACCAGGCTGCTTTGGACTCTTGTACCAGAGTCTCACTCAGGCATCCAAGCAGGATTGACACAGCCAGCCCAGCTCGCAGAGGGATCGGGAACAGGAGAAAGGGGAGTCCTGGCAGCAGGACAGGAAGGTAACAGGACAGAGCCTGGACACTGGGAGGTGTCACCGATGGTCTGCAGTGGCTCTTGGGAGATAACTGAGCTCCTTGGTTCACCCACCTTCCTGACATACACACCAAAATCTCTGCTTGGGTTATACCAAAGCCTGCCTTTCCAGCATCACTTTCAGCCATCTCCAGAACTGCATTCCCACTTTGCATCCTCACCCTCTGCTCTTGGGAGCAGGTGGAATTCCCTGAAGACCAAATCTGCCTTCTCAGATAATCCTCAGGTAACTTCCCAACTGGGAAAAGTCTTGATCCAGCACTGCAGGATCTGGCAGTGTAAGTCATCCTGGAGGTCCATTGGCTCCACTGGTTTTGTGGGGTTTTCCCCATTTGTTTCTATCAAGATCCCTTCCCACATCCCCTGCACTTCTTTTGTCTTGCTCTGCTCCACCTGGATGGAGCTGCTGCTTCTTGGACACAACTGGACTCCAATCCTCTATTTCCCACTCCCACCCCGGCCATACAGACCACCCTGTCCTCTCTTCTCCCCCAAATCCTTGCACAGAAGCTGAGCTCCTCCTCAGTCTCCCCATCCTGAGTTCTTCCATCATTTCCTCCCCGTTAGGCAGGGACACCTGCACCTCTCTTTCTCTTTCAGCTCACAAGGTGAGAAAGGTGAACAAATTCCATTTAAATCACTTATTTCTGCCATGCAAAATCAGTTCATTTTATCCAAGTTCCCACCAAATCTAAAAACACAACATAAGGAAATTAATACACCTCTAACTTACAACCATCGCTCACACCCCTGGACTGGCTTCCAGCCCACTTTCATTAGTTTTTAATTAAGTTTTGCCACTCAATTAATGACAAAAAGCAGGGTGCAGACGACAAAGCTGCCCATACCTGTTTAAGGCTCCCCTCTAAACTGCCTGCTGAGTTCTGCCATGGAAGAAACCTGTTCTCCCTCTGCTCCAAGCCTGGGATCATCCTCCTCGTGTCTCCGCTGGGGCCCTGCTCCCGGGCACTCCGGATGTCACATTTGAGCTGGGCAATTTCTTCCAGCAACATCCTTTTCTCTTCATTGCTTTCTTTGAGCTGCTTTTCCAGCTCCTCCTTCTTCTTGTTGCTCTCTAGTAATTCAGAGCTTGAAGGAGAAATAGCAAAGGAGAGAGATAACTACACACAACCAGGGAAAATACCCTTAAAGGGGAAAAACTTAGGAGATGAGAGTCCAGTGAAACGCTCAAGTGCCTCGGGAGGCTCCAAAGGGGATTCAATCCTGGGTGCAGCAGTTCTGGGCAAGGGTCAGTCTTCCTGGGACACTTCCCACAAAACCACGTGTGTCCAAAGGCTCAGCTCTCCCTGGGAGGAGGTAATGGGCTGGCTAAGGAACCCTCACAAAGGCATGGGAGCTGCTCTTGACTCAAAGTCACAGAAAAGTGCTGGAATAGGGGCTCAGATGTCCCAGTCCCGCTGTCTGACTTCTCTTCACCCAAACTCCATCTCCATTTTCTCCATCCAAGTCCAAAGCTGTGGCTGTCCCATCCCTGGAAGTGTCCATGGCCCGGCTGGATGGGCTTGGAGCAACTGGGGATAGAGGAATGTGACTCTGCCCATGGCAGGGGGTGGAACAGGATGAGCTTTAGGATCCCTTCCTCCCCAGAACAGCCTGGGATTCTGTGATTCTATGTCCTGGATGTCCAGGCACTGGCACAGGCTGTCCAGGCTGGAATTACCATCCCTGGAAATATTCAAAAAACCTGTGGCTGTGGCACTTGGGGACATGGGTTAGGGGTGAACATGGCAGTGTTGGGAAATGGCTGGACTCGATGATCTTGGAGGGCTTTTCCAGTCTGAATGACTCCATGATTCCTTAGCAGCTCCCTACCTGCCTTCTGCTGGTTGTACTTTATCCCAGTACCAGTAACCCAGGTCACTGTAACCACACTGGATTTAATCCAAGCTTTTATTTACTAAGAAGAGTCTGAGCCCAGATGCTCCAGCTCCAAATTTGTCCTGATCTACTCAAAAAGGGGTGTCAGACCAAGACCTGCTGACACCTTCCCTCCAAGGACACCCAGATTCCAAGGACTCCCCAAATCTCCAGTGGGACTAGGACCACCAAATTCTGCCAGCAGTGAGCTCTGAGAAGCCCAAACCCACAACAGGAGAGTTTTGGGACCCTGTTAGTCCAACTCCAAGGGAAGAATCCTCCTCCTAAGGACAGCTCCCATTTAGGCTGCTCTCAATCTGGAAGAGCTGCAGAAAATCTTTAATCCTGGCTGATCCTGATGGCACTGAGGGAATTCACCAAAATCAGAGATGCTGACCCAAGGACAACACAGATGCCAGGCCCATTTTTGCCAGAAGCAGCCCCACAGGGATTTGGAAAAGACTCAAAAATTAAGTCAGCAAAGACAAGGAGCAGAAAATACCACAGGCTTTGTTAAGCTTTACCAGAGCAGTTCTTGTTCTTCCCTCAGGTTTTTGATCTGTTCTTCCAAAAACACTACTTTAGCCATCTGTTCCTCATAGGTCTTTGCATCTGCACAGGGATCTTCCTGTTTCTGCTCCCCTTTGGGACTCTGTTCTCTGTCTTGCAGGATTTCAGAGGCCTGTAAGGTCAGAAAACACCACGACTTGGATTCCTTTGCTCTGATGGAAATCTTTTGAGCAGTACAGGGCAACCTGGGGACTCCAGCAAGGCATGGCTTGTGATTCTGTGGCTAAATTATTGCAGTTCTTCCCCCTCTGAGACAAGTGTGAGTCTTTTTTCCTGCATGGAAAGTAGCTGTGTCTAAATTACCACCAAGTCGTGGTTCCTTATTCGATTTCATCCTACTATGGCCCATCTGCAGTTCCCAGGGATTTACAGCACGTGCCAAAGCTCTTGACAAAAGCAGCAGCTCTTGTCAAACCAGGAGGAGAACAAGGTGTGGATTCAGATGGCTCTCACAGAGGTGCTCCAGCTCTGCCCCAAACACCTCTCCAGGGATGGCTTCTCTAACCCCCAGTGTCACCTAACTGTGTAACACCAGGTAACAGCACACACTGAACCTGAGACTTGAGGAGAAGATGTCAAGAAAATAAAAGGGGCACCAAAGGAGGAATGATCAGGACAGAGAAACTCCCAGCAGAATCACAACTGGAGTCTGCCCAGTGTCAGATCTGCAGCTCAGCAGTGATGGACCCAAATCTTTCAGACACAAACACCATTACCCTCACTAAACACCAACAGCAACTTTGATTCCTAAAGCTCTTTAATCAACAGCTCTTCCTGAGCTTTCAATCCCAGGTATTTCCTGGTATTTCAATTCCAAGGTATCTTACCTATAGCACAACAAATTTGCTCATATTTGAGCAACACACCCCAGCAGCTCCTGCCTGCATCAGGCACCACAACAACTGGAAATTCTTTCCATGTCTCACCTCTGAATCTAACAAAGCAGTGTCTTTGTGCAGCTTCTCATGGGATACAGCCACAAGATCCCTGCTGGCTGATGTTCCCTGCAGACTCGTGAAGGTGTTTCTGTAGCTTGAGAGCTCGGAGTAGGAGTCAGGCAACCCCTGGAGAGGAAACAACAGAGTCACTGGCTGAAACACACCCTGAATGACAAGCTCAGAAAAAGATTTCTCCCCTCAAATGTTCAAAAATCTCATAAAAACAAGAAGAGATTTCCAGGTGACGGAACCCAATAATTTCATGCCAAGCTTGTTTCTGGCACTGTTGGGAAATGATTCATTGTAGCTGCTCCATCCAAAGGGAATGAGCCCATGTGGGAAGTCAGGAATCCACCAAACACATGCAGAAGTCTCTGTGCTAAAGGCTGTTCCAGTCTAACACAGAGCTCTGTACTCCATCTCCTCCTGAGCCTTCTGAGGGGAAAAAAGCCCCTCCTCCAAGGAGACCAGTGGCCAGGGGGTGACTGAATTCCAACCAGACTTTCAGGGGTGGATGATTTGGACTCAAAGGTCCCTGGATCATGAGTAGGTTGAACTACTGGGAGGCAAGGGTTAAAAAAGGACTCTTCCCATTTTCCCCAACATCCCTCAGATCAGACAATTCCTTTCCATGTGTGTACTGATAGACTGACCCAGCCTCTTCCTCTCAGCCAGGCTGTTTTCATCTCAAGCTTTGATCCCGAGTTTCAGTGCAGATTTGTTGCAGCACGACCAACTCCTGGCCTCTAGATGCCACTGTTCCTCCAGCAGTGCCTGTCTGTGCCGACAGCTCAGGACTTCCATGGATTTTTACTTGGATTCAAGGAAGTGACAGGACTTACAAACTGATCTAAGGCCTCTCAGAGTGCTAAAGAATGAGATTTGTCATGGCTGTGACCTCCCACTGCCAGTCTCCCATTGCCAGGTCCTTTTGTCCAGGCCATGGATCTGCCAATCTCCTAAATTCTTACCTTAATTTTCAGCCCTTGCCCTGACACTACTCACTGTCTCTCCCCTGTGGCCCAGCTGGAAGACAAGAGTTCCATCAACTTTCCCAACAGGGAAATCCCCAGGAGTTGATTTAGCACCTAAATTGGTTCAAGCCAAGTGTGCTGAGGTCCTTGGGGAAATCCCAGCAGGATGTTCATTTGCCTCTGGGGTGTTCGATTCCTGCAATTAATACCTGAGTCTGAAAACTCCCTCTGTGCCCTCCAGAGAATCAGGGTTTGGCTATGAAATTGGAATTACTGATTTGGTATTAGATTCACTGAAAGGAAAAGTAAATTCTGCAGTTACAGATGGTGCCCTGAAAGCAGCTGTATTGAAAACCCTTTGCCAAAGGTCTGAAAGTGGCTGGGCTGGAGAAATGCATCAGGAGATGCCAAGCAATGAGCTTAGGGGACACCTGGAGATGTTTCAAGGAGCACTCAAAGGCAGCTGGCTCCTGCAGGGAGTCCCACCACAGGAGCTGGACACACCTGGCTGCCCAGAACCACCTTCTCAGCCTTCAGATCTTCCCGCAGCAGCTCCAGCTCAGATGCCAGTTGCTTTCTCCGTTCTCTCCTCTCTCCCAGCTGACTTCCCAACTTGTCTATGGTTTCCTGACAGCTTTCCAACATCTGGAACAAGAAATGCTAAGAGTCACTCCCACAACATCGTTTCTTCTATGCAGAGAGAAGCAGATTGCAGGAAATGTGTCTTCTAGGAAAAAAGAGAAGAAAAAAGGTTCTCAAATGTTGCCAGTGGAATTCCTACACGTCTTATCCAGGGCTGGCAGAACCTCTACTGATGCAAAACACCTTGGGAAGCTCCTCTCCCATCTCTGTCTGGCTAACACACCAGGCAGATCCAGTAGTTGGGCTGGCAAGGAACAAATGGACAGGAAAGTTAATGCAGAACCTGATGGGAATCAGCTTTAGATGTACCTACACATCCCTTGGTTTCACTAAACCCTAAACAAGAATTGAGCCCCTTCACACAGGTAAAAACTTCACTCTCATGGGGAGACAACAAACTCCTCAGCTGACAGAGCTGAAGGCAAGACAAATTCCCAAGGGGAGAGTTCTCATGGAGATCATGTTGGCTGCTTTCCTCCAAAAATCCACCCATCTGCATGAGCTGAGGGGCTACAAATCCTCAGCAGATGGTGATGAAGAGCATCCCCAGGAGAGGGTCACTTCAGATGCTCATTTAAAATATTCACTTCATTTAAGATGCTCATTTAAAATATTTCCAACCAGAACAGTCAATTTCCCAAGGAAAAGCTCCTACCTCCTGCATCTCCTGAGCTCCAGACGCCACCTGCTCCTTCCCATTCATCTCACTTTTGTTCTTCTGCACCTCAAGCAACTCTGTTTTCAAACTGGTGATCTGAACATGGACAAATTCCAAGTTAAAACCAAACCAGGACTCACAACTAAACACACTTACGGGATAAGCCCCATGTTGGAAGGAAGAACAGGAGAGGGTGGGCATGGCCAGCTCCAGCCCATCCCTCATCCTGCTGCTTCCAAGGAGGAAGGAGTCATGTGGACTCAAGCCAGAAAAAGATGGAATTCTGCTCCAGGCACATGGTAAAAACTCAAAGCTTCCACACAATGTGGTGCTCCCCCAACACAGAGGACCCCAAGACACCCCAGTTTAGGTGCTGGGTCATCCTTGCTCCATGTGATGGGAGTGCTGATCTCATCCAAGCAGATGTTCAGCCTGGTCCATCAGGGCTCATCCTGGTCCCTTCACTGCTCATTGGAAGTTGTCAGTCCCTACAGAAGGGCTCCAAGGACTCAGGATTTGGGACAGCAAAGCACTGACCTCTGTGACCACTGACTTCTGCTCCTCCTGGCACCTCCTGGCAGGTGGGAGTTTGGACAAGGTCTCACTCTGCATTTGGATCACCCCTCAAGGACATCTGCCCTTGGGGGGAAAAGTTTTTGGTCCTGAAGTTAAAAAAGGCTCAAAGGAGCTTGGAGCAGCCCAGCTAAGGATCATCCCAGGGGAGCAGCTCAGCTTCTCCTCCCCATTAGGGAAGCCACAGACTCCCTTCCAAAATCCAAGTCCTGGCACTGGTGGCCCCCCTGCTCTGCTGCCAGCAGGAGCCTGGGCAGCCTCCCTTTCACTCCTTGGGCTTGAAATCCTCTTTGGGCTAATTTCTAAACCCCCAGGATGGACTGTCCAACTGCCTGAGCATGGCTCTCCTGGAATGAGCTGGGACACTGGAAGGAGATAAAATCTAGCTCCACAGAAGCCCAGACTGGTTTGTGTTGGAAGGGACATTAAAGCCCATCCAGTTCCACCCCCTGCCATGGGCAGGGACACCTTCCACAATCCCAGGTTGCTCCAAGCTCTGTCCAACTTGGCCTTGGACACTTCTGGGGATGGGGCAGCCACAGCTTTGAGGGATCTCAAATGCAAAACACACCTCCCCTCCTCATCCCCAGCCAGCCTTCGGTCCTTGTACCCAGCAATGCATTTCTATATTCCCCCAACAAGCCACTAACTTTTAAGTACTTAATTTGTGCTCCTAATCCCATGACAGCAGCAGAACAATCCTCACTCTGTATCCCACTGTCGTGGTCCTGAGTCACAGCCTGACTAGCCAAGGCTTCTGCAGCTCTGCCAGGGACAAAAAACCCTCCCAAGTCCTTCCCAGACAGGGCAAGGCTGGCAAACACCCAGCAGCACTGCCTTCCCCAGGCTCCAGCCCCTTCCCTCTCATCTCCAGGGCTCTTAAATCCCCTTGGGAATGCAGGATACAGCTCAGCAACCTCCAGCTAAGCAGATGGATCTATCCAAGGGTTAAAACCCACTTCCTCATCCATCCCGTCTCTGCTCCATGGCCCTGCATCCCTCAAAATGGTTCTTTCCCAGCTGCAGCAGCTGCCAAGCCTCTGGCATTCCCAGGGATCTGTGTAACAACCCACAGATCAAAAAAGTGATTTGTCCAAACTGAAAACACATCATGTTTGATCTGCAGAGGGCTATGTTTACTCTGCCCCCATGGGGAAGAGTTTAGTGTGAGCTGAACAAGCCCCAAGTTAAAACCAAAGCACTGCTATGTTGGACAGACCCTTTTCCATCCCATCCCAGAGATCCTCTGAGACAGGAGACAAACATGGTGCCACTGGCACCCTCATTAAGGTATTTGAGCTTGCCTTCAGCCTGTATTTAGAGGCTTTTCCAGAGGCTACTGATAGGGAATTCCTCATCTCTTCCTTTGAAAAATCCAGCTTGGAGATGTGTATTCATGTGGGATAAGCCAGCATCATCTCCTACACCATATTTTAACCCAACACCAGGTTTTAGGACACGTCATTCCTGACTGAAAACCTGGGGGGGAACTAAAACCTCACCTCAGAAATCCCCCTGGGACACTCTAGACTGGTGAAGCTGCCAGTCAAGAAGGATGGATCAATCCAGGCCCACTGCAGAGAGCGTTTCCAGCACAGACAGAAGACAGAGGGCAAGAGCCCCAGCAAGGAAGAGCTCCTGGCCAGGCAGCAGAGCCTCAGCCCATGGGAAGGACCTCCTCAGGCAGCCTTTGTGGGGAGAATCCCACCTACTCACCTGGCCAGATCAAACCCCCTTTTCCTCTGCTCTCTCTGGCTGTAAATTCCCCAGCTGGTCCCTCTGTAAGGGATCAGGTGCCCTGGCAGTGATGCTCCACATGGAATTTCCCCTGGGGAAGCAGAGCCAATCCAGCCTGTAGTGCCAGTGCTGCTCATAGAGCTACTCCAGAGGGATGGAGAGTCCCTCCAGAAAACTGAGGCTAAAAACCACCCTGACAAAGGCAGCATCAGCCTGACAGGCTTCAGCCACAACCTAAACACAGCAGAGTGCAGGGCCAGGTGAAACATGGTGAAACATCATTTTATTCTTCCAATCAAGAGAAAAGCAGCTGGAATGAAAAGAAATCCAAACCTTGTCTCTCCTGTTCCTTACTCACTTTCTGCTGCAGTCCCTCCACCTTGCTCTCCAGCTGTTCCTTCTCTTGCTTGGTTTGGATCTGTGTCTCTCCCAGGATTGATTCCAGCTCCTCATTGCTCTCAACCAGACCCTCGTGTTCCTGCTCCAGTTTTTGCAGCTTGTGAAGGAGCTGGGAATTCCTGCCCTCGATGTTTTCCACGGCTTCCCGGCACCTGCACACCAAAACCCAGCATGACCAAGGCTGCAACTGCATCTCAACTGCTCCCCAGCAGCAAGGAAAAGCCGAGGTTTTCCTCACACTCTCCTGCTGATTTCCAGTCTCACATCCACCATGGTCTGTGCCTGTCCTTATTTAGATGGAAATCAGGGGTGATGGGATCTACTCAAGGAAAGATGAAGGTCTGGGCAGGAAACAGGTCAGGCACAAGGTTGCCAACAGCAGAGAGACAACAGCAAATTCAGCTACGTGAGGTGGAGAACAGGCTTGGGAATCTGAAGGGAAAAAGCCAAAGGGATGGGATCAGGCCCCCCCTTTCCTCCCTGAACCTGCCAAAAGAGGTGTGGCAGCTCCTGACCAGGTATTGGGAGAACAAAGCTTTGAATTCCCCTTAGAAATTCCTGTTTATATATTTATGGTTGAAAGCCAGGTGTTTTGGTGCACTCCTGGAAAGCAATCAAATCCAGAGAAAACTTCCCAGCACCAAAACAGGTTTAAAGACAACATTTTTGTCTACAGAGAGCCCCAAAAGCCCAAGTCCCTTCTTTTAGGAAAGCAACAAACTGGAGAAAGTGTCAGCATTTAACTGGAGGAAGCGATTCCTCAGGACTGAATCACCTCCAAATTTTCCCATTTGGAAGCAGAAGAACAAAGTCCTAAAGAGTATTTAAAACAATTCAATAATCAAACAATCCTGCAAGACAGAGCACCAGAGGCACAGCACCAGGAACCAGTGGAAGTACAAGGGGTGAAGAATTTCTACACCTCTCACCTCTTGTGGAGAATTTCACCCCCCTGATCTCCATGCTCCTGATACGAGGCAGCTCTGCTGGCACCAGTGTCTCCATCAGCTCCTGCTTCTTCCCGTGTGCCCTGTGCCTGAGAGAAAATCAACATTAGCACAGAACTAGAACTGAGATCCCAGAATCCCAGGATGGACTGAGGTGGAAGGACCTTAAAGCCCATCCTATTCCATGGGCAGGGATACCTTCCTCTATCCCAGGTTGCTCCAAGCCCCATCCAACTGGGCCTTGGACGCTGCCAGGGCCTCCCAGGGAAGAATTCCTTCCCAATATCCCATTTAATCCTGTCCTCTGGCAGTGGAAAGCCATTCTCCCTTGTCCTGACACTCCAGACCCTTGTCCAAAGTCCCTCTTCAGCTCTCCTGGACCCGTTTAGGCCCTGGAAGGGCTCTGAGGTCTCCCTGGAACCTTCTTTTCTCCAGATGAACACCCCCAGCTCTCCCAGCCTGGCTCCAGAGGGGCTCCAGCCCTCAGAGCATCTCCCTGGCCTCCTCACTCAGCTCCATACCTTTCCCATGCAAACACAGAGTGATTCCAAGGCCACCTGCACCTCTCAGAAACAAAACACGAGTCACATCAGCTTCATCTCTAGGCCCTAAGAGCAAAACCCTCGAACCATAGAACATCCAGCTTCTCATGGACAGCTAGGCTGGGATGGACAGCTGGTCAGGGATGCAGAGGGGACCCTGTTTTTCTGCAGTGACAAAGACTGAGCCCTTGGAAACACCTGCAGTGAGGCTGCCCCGACTCCCTCGGGCGGTGGAGGCTCCGGCCTCTCGCCCCGCTGGTACTCGCAGATCTCCTCCTTGAGCTGCTCCACCTGCAACACAAAACGTCTGCTTTGAGTTTTGGCAAGCATTCACTTTTCATACTTATTATTTATTTATTGCTATTCCTTATCCTGAGGGATTGGTTGAGATCCTGTGGCTGCTCCAGCTGCCAAATGGCCTCAGATAAGGAACGGCAAAAGTGGGAATGCACAATCCATTAAAGGGTGGTTTTCCTGAGTTTATTTCACTTCCTGACCACACCTGCATTGTGTCAGATTCCAGCTGCTATTTCTGAGGACACCTTTCCATGTCTTCCATCCATGGGATCAATGGAATTCCATTACCAGGAGCAGCTCTTCACCCCACAGTCAGAGCTCATCCCAGACCAACTACCCACCCTGTTCCTCCCCTGCTCTTCATAACCCACAGGCAAGAAAACACCTTTCAGGACACAGAGCTGCTGTACTTGGTAATAAAGTACATTTTCTACTTCTATAAATTAAAAATTGAGGGGTTCTCAACTTCTGTGCCAACAGGCAAACCCCATTCCTAAGGAATAAAGGGAATTCACTCATAGCTTAACGTGTGACTGGAAGGGAGCTCAGTCTGGCTACATTTTTTCCTGTTCAGTGACCACAGTATGTTACATATATTTATATGGTTTTTTGTCTATATAGACATATATAGACAAATAAATAGATTTTAAATTATATTTCTACTTTATTATAATCTATACATACATGTGTGTATCCATAATGACCGAAAGGAGCAATGTCCTACAGCAAGGAAAACATTATTGGGAATAAAAAAAAAATAAACAGAGGAATTTGAACTCAGTTATGTTGTTTTGCAGCTCCAAAAAGAGACTGTGCTGTAAACACAAGGTTTGTGGTGATAGACATGGAAGAACCAGCAACTTTTTTAAATGCAAGGAACAAAACTACAAAAAACTCTGTACTATAAAAAAATACTGTAAAATTCTGAACTCCTCAAATGGGAATAAATCCCATCCAAGATATTATCTGATAAGTATTATTTGAAAAGCTATATTCTCAGAGATACTTGTATTAATTTAACAATACTCATTTGATGTGAGAGAATTGCAAGACAGCCAAGAAATCTCAGTGCTGGGATGGCAGAGGCAATTCCAGCTCTCCAAGGCTCATCTAAGGAAATCAGGAAATAAGAACAGCAGCAGATTTTGTGCCCAATGACACATTTTAATGGGAAGCAGACTTTATATCCCTTCCCTGTTGGCAACCTCAGTAAGGAATTATCTGGCTGACAGTTCCTTAATTCTAGGTAGCATTTAGAGAATCCTGGCTGTATCACACCAAGCATTTAACTAATAGTAATGTAATAGTAATGCAATAGTAAGTCATTCTATTAAGAGAGTCCACAGAAAATAAGCAAATTGATCAATGTGGCTGAGCTAAAAACCAAAGGAACTGAGAGGGATCAAAAATGAGCATAAGTTTCAAATGTATTTCAAACCAGCTCCTGAGGGGTTTAGGATAAACTTAGATAAACTGAACTCTTTAATCCAGTCCAGGGAAAGGCACATGTGTTCCTTACTCTGTTTACACATTTGAGTTGGGGTAAACACTGATCAGAAGCAGGGAGCTGATCCCTCTCCATGGGCACAGGAAAATGTGTCCCAAAATCCTCAAGCCCCCACTCAGAGTCCCTTAAACTCTTCCTGCATAGGAGGAAGCCCCCAGAGCTGCATTCTGCCTGCTTCCCAAGTTTTACTGCTCCGTGAACCACAACACAGCCAAACTGCAGCTCTGGAAAGACTGGGCATAGAACAGGGAGGGGAAAGGGGAAGGCAGGGCAGGTTGGGGAGCAGGGATGACTTCCAGGAGCCAGCCCAGGATTGTTGGCTTGGCTTGGTGGATCCTCACCAGCTCCAGGAACGCTTTCCTCTCCAGGTCAAGCGTCTGGACCCGTGCCCGCAGTGCCAGGATCTCCTTGTCCAGCCGGCTGTTGTGCTCCATGGCCCGCTGGAGCTCAGTCCTGTCTGGAGACAGCAGCACCAGCAAAGCAGTCACGGGCCTGGCCTGGCCCACACTGATTGCACACATGGGAAAGGGGGGAGGCAGCATGGACATGTCCTCATGGGAACACACCCACACGGGAACACATCCTACATCCATGTAGGAATACATCCCACATCCACATGGGAACACATCCATCTGGGAATACATCCCACATCCACATGGGAACACATCCCACATCCTCATGGGAACACATCCCACATCCATGTGGGAACACATCCTACATCCATGTGGGAACACATCCCACATGCACATGGGAACGCATCCCACATCCTCATGGGAACACATCCACACGGGAACACATCCCACATCCATGTGGGAACACATCCTACATCCATGTAGGAATACATCCTACATACATGTGGGAACACAGCCCACATCCATGTGGGAATACACCCCACATCCACATGGGAATACATCCTACATCCACATGGGAACACATCCTACATCCACATGGGAACAGATCCTACATCCATGTGGGAACACATCCCACAACCACATGGGAACACATCCCACATCCACATGGGAACACATCCCACATCCTCATGGGAATGCATCCCACATCCACACGGGAATGCATCCTACATCCATGTCAGAACACATCCTACATCCATGTGGGAATACATCCCAATCCACATGGGAACACATCCCACATCCACATGGGAACACATCCTACATCCATGTGGGAACACATCCCACATCCACATGGGAACACATCCCAATCCACATGGGAACACATCCTACATCCACGTGGGAACACACCCCACACCCACGTGGGAACACACCCCACACCCACGTGGGAACACATCCCACATCCATATGGGAACACACCCCACACCCACGTGGGAACATTCCCCACACCCATGTGGGAACACATCCCACACCCATA
This sequence comes from Lanius collurio, assembly GCA_020086605.1. Classification (NCBI taxonomy): domain Eukaryota; kingdom Metazoa; phylum Chordata; class Aves; order Passeriformes; family Laniidae; genus Lanius; species Lanius collurio. Next base: position 696,595 of record JACBWW010000073.1, on the reverse strand, counting down.
TGGGAACACACCCCACACCCACGTGGGAACACACCCCACACCCACGTGGGAACACACCCCACACCCACGTGGGAACACACCCCACATCCACGTGGGAACACACCCCACACCCACATGGGAACACATCCCACGCCCACGTGGGAACACACCCCACACCCACGTGGGAACACACCCCACATCCATATGGGAACACACCCCACATCCACGTGGGAACACATCCCACATCCATGTGGGAACACACCCCACACCCACGTGGGAACACACCCCACACCCACGTGGGAACACACCCCACATCCACGTGGGAACACACCCCACATCCACGCCCCCTCCCTCCCACAGCCAAGGCTGATGTCCCTGGAGATCCAGATTCAACAGCAGTCTCTCCATCATTATTCCAGGGACTCAGTTTACCTCTGGATCATGGAGGTAAACCTCATTTAAATCACTCACCTCATTTCATATGGGTTTCACAAACTCTTTGGAAAACTCAAACAGCAACATTTTGAATTTTCACCATAAAATCCATCATTGCCACAAGCAGGAACACAATCCCAGCCAACGTATCCAAGTTGTCCAGGCATTAAAATTTAATGGAATGGCCACAACTGGAAAAACTGCACACCAAGCCTTCAAGCCTGGATCAATGAATAAATTAATACCAACACCAATTAATGCAGATTCCCAGTATTTCCAGGGCAGAAATTGGAAAAAGTGTTTGTATTAAGAGCACATGTTGAGGACACACTGATACCCTCACAAAAAAGAGGGAGACGATTTTACTTAGAGAAAAGGGAAGAAATATTTTTCCCTTTTCAGTTTAATACTGGGCACAGAAAATTTTAGTTCAAATTTGATGTCTATTCAGGCAAAAGTAATAAACAAATCTCCTTATTTGGTTCCAGTTTTGAAAAAGCAACAAATTCCTTTTTCAAACAAGGATTCTGTTGTTGGATTTTCAGTTGTGTCATTTAAAATAAAAAGCAAAGAACACCTTCACAGAATCACAGAATGAGTTGGTTTGGAAGGGGACCTTGAAGATCATCTCGTTCCAACCCCCATCTTCCACCAGAATGGAAATTTTACTCAAAAGTGTGTTGACCACTACACGAATTGATGATAAAATTATACTGAAATGATGATTAAAGGGATGATAAAAGGATAATAAAATTCCAGCTCTTTTCCTCTTGCAAAAATCCTGACCACCCTTATTTTCCCATTCCTTCTCCTGTTTTTCCCCCTCAGCTTCCTTCAGGGCTGACCACAGGGGTAATCCCACAGGGAGAACAGTGTTTGGATGTAGCAGCCCAGTTCTGCTTTGGAAAAACCCCACAACATCCCTTATGCACTTTGTTAAAGCCTTTCCTCGGCAAAATCCCACTAACTGGGCTCAAACTGGTCAGGAATTCTTCCCTCTAATGCACACAAGTTATCAATGAACCAAAATACACTGTTTAAGGGGGTTTTACTAAAGATCAGTGATCCCAGTTTAGGTTTTTAGTAGCAAATCAATTGATTCCCAGAGCAGCTGCCTCGGAGCTCGCCAGGAGGAGAAGCCATGCAGAGATACAGAAGCAGGGAAGCCACTGGGACTCTGTCACCCTCATTTTGCACACACAGCACAACAAACCCCAGAGACAAAACAAGCATTAAACCCTTACTCACAGTTTGCAAAGCCTTGTATTCATCTGACACCTCAAAAAGCACAGATTTCCCTGCGCAGGGTACAGTTTGTGAGTCCCAGGTTGAAGCCTGTCCGTGCTCCAGAGAGCCAGCACTGGAGCTGCCACACCACTCACCCCATCCCTGGGGACTATGGATTGATCCTCACCCAGTATGGGAATGAAAAGGCAGGGAATGATGGGGCTGGAGGCTGGAGAGGAGCTGACAGGGCTGGAAAGGAGTTGATGGGGCTGAAGAGGAGCTTCTGGAGCTGGAAATGAGCTGCTAGGGCTGGAGAGGAGCTGATGGGGCTGGAAAGGAACTCTCAGGTCCTGGTGCTGTGTGTCTGAGTTCCAAGGGGAGCTCTAGGACCTGCAATTCTGCCCTAAACCTGCCCGAGGTAGTGCCAGTCTCCTGAAGGGAGCTGGTCCCTGGAAAGGCACACAGGGCTGGGATGAGCCACCTCATCCCAGCTGCTGTTCTCCAAGGAAATTCTGCATCACAGATTTGGGGACAATGCAAGGAACAGCCCAAAAGAGCATCCGGACACCTGTGTGTCACTAAGGACATTTTCCATGGACATTTCACTCCAAGAGCAGCTTTACCACCACAAAACTGTTTATTTCTACAGTCAGAATTTATAAAAAAATCCTACTAATAAATAACACTTCAGGGCTGGTCAACAGTTATTTCAAGAAGGAGGTGAAGTGAATATTCTCAGCAAGGACAATGTACCCAGTCACTTCCCCACTGCTGCACTTGCTGAGGATCCTATGGAGGCAACATCCTAAACTGCACCTGGAGAACCCTGGGATGAGGGGTCCAGCTCTGCTAACTAACCCTGTGCACATGGTAATTCAGCTACTCTGCTTCCAGACCAAGCCATCGTTCCCTCTCCATCCCCTCCCAGGGCAGAAATTTCTCCCTGGAGAGGAGCCAGGGATAGGAAATTAGTCCAGACTGTGCAGAGGCATCACAGACCAGAGAAGACCAGTCTCAGAATTAATTGATTTGTGACTTAACGACTGCATTCCCATCTCCTAGGGAGCAAGCTGACTCCTGGCACTGATTTTCCCACATTCCAAGCAGAGAGGACACCGGACAAGCTGCCCTCCCCCCCAGGGCTAGGAGCAGGCCAGGAATGGCCACCAGAGCAGTGCTTACCTGCTCCACTCTGCTCTTTGCTTGGTGCTTCCAGCTCCTCTGTCACCCTCTGGATATCTTCCTGGGCCACCATCAGCCTCTGTGGGGACTCATCCAGATCTCCCACAACTCCTGCAGGCAATGCTGGCTCCCTCTCCAGCTCTTCCCTGCAGAACTGAAGCACAAGTTAATGTGCCAGTGGAAATGAGGAACCCTGTGGTGATACTGATGCCTTAGGTGGGGGTCAGGCTCTGCTCCCAGGAAACAAGGGACCAAACAAGAAGGAACAGCCTCAAGCTGTGCCAAGGGAGGTTTAGCTTGAATATTAGAGAAAATTTCTTCATGGAAGAATGTTGGAAGAGGTCAGATGTTGGAATAGGCTGCCCAGGGCAGTGGTGGAGTCACTATCCCTTGGAAGTGTTCAAAAACCCTGTGGATGTGGCACCTAGGGACGTGAGTTAGTGGTGGCCCTAGCAGTGCTGGGGGAATGGTTGAACTCAAAGATCTTGGAGGGCATTTCCAACCTTGCTGATTCTATGAAATCTCAACTATGAGCCAGATCACTTGCAGGAAAATGTGTGTTTCCTTATTTCTGTCTCCCCAGGAAGCTGTGTGCATTCCTGCTGCTCTGGGAATTCAGCTCCCAATGCCTGACAGGTGTGAGCAGAGCCAGCCTTGCACAGAGAGATGCTCCACCAGCACAGGGCCATGTGTCCCTTGGCACTGCCACGTGTCCCTCAGGACCACTACGGGGGATTTTCAGTTCCAACATATTTTGACTAGAAGGGGTTTTATTATCATGCCTTATACTTGATGGGAATGTTTCAACCAGAGTTATCCCAAACCCTTGTGAAAATCCCTCAGTTTTCCCAGCTACTCCTGGGAGCTCTGTGGGTTCACTACTTTTTTTTAAGACCTCTGATCTCCTGGGCCTGCCCACGAGAGTTGAAGGGCTCAGTTTTGCCCAAAGTGTTGGCACTGAGTGTGATTGGCTCACTTTGTCAGAATAACACTGGGAGACCTGGAATCGTGTGATCATAGAAAGGCTTGGAATGGAAGAGACATTAAAGACCTTCCAGTCTACCCCCTGCCATGGGCAGGGACACCTTCCACTATCTCAGGTTGCTCCAAGCTCCACCCAGCCTGGCCTTGTGCACTTCCAGGGATAGAGCAGCCATAGCTTCTCGGGGCACCCTGTGCCAGGGTCTTACCTCCCCCACAGCCAAGAATTCCTCCCCTGTTCCCCCTTGTCCTGACACTCCAGACTCTTGTCCAGAGTCCCTCTCCAGCTCTCCTGGAACCTCTCTAATCACTGGGAGGGGCTTTGAGGTCTCTCCAGAGCTTTTTCCAGATGGACACCCCCAAGCTCTCCCAGCCTGGCTCCCAAGAGGCTCCAGCCCTTAAAGCATCTCCGTGGCCTCGCTCCAACAGGTCCTTTCCTATGCTGGGGTCCCAGAGCTGGAGTAGGACTGCCAGGGGGTCTCATCAGAGGGGAGCAGAGTCACGATGCTGTTTGGCCTTTGGGGTACAAATGCACACTCCTGACTCGTGTCCAGCCTTCCACAAGAACTCCCAAATCCATCCCACACAGCTGCTCTCCATGAATTCCTCCCCCAGCCTATGCTCATTCTCAGATTGCCCCAACCCAGGCACAGGGACTTGAACTCCATGAGGTTCCCTGGATCACTGCTCCAGGTTTCTCTTTTTTATGGAGTTACACATTCCTGTTCCACTGCACCTGCACTGAGGGGCTCCTAAGGCTCAGCATGTTGGTTGCCATCGATATTTGGCACTTCAGAGGGTGTGAGTGAGCTGGCATATGCCATGAATCCAGAAGGCATTTCCCTATGGATTTCTCAGAGCTGACCACACAGAGAGGCAGGTTTTTATCCCGCCTTTCTGCTTTCCTGGGGATGCAATAAAACAATCCATTCTGCTTGAGCAGTCTGGCTAAAAGCTGAATTCATCCTGTGTCCGACCCTTTGTCCCAGGAGTGGAACAGGCCAGCTGGGAACAAGCAAGGCCTCGAATTCCGGTAAACAGAGCAAGAGGAGCAATTAACACATGAACCTTGTAAGCTGCTGCAACTCTAATGGCTCTGCAAAACAAGTGGGATGCTCCCAGGAACAATGGAGTGTTTAATCAACAGTTTCTGCTCCACAGGCACAGACAGCAATGACATCACTGGGGAGAGTAATCAGTCCTTTCAGGGAGACAGTTTTCCAGGAAAACACATCTCCAGTGTGTCTTTACCTGGTTAAAACCACAGAAAGAGTGCCAAGTGCAAGAACTGTGGAGAAGCTGTGGTTGACTGGAAACAGGGAGTATTAAATTTGTAACAATTTCCTGGAAGTGTTCACGGCCAGGTTGGAGCAATCTGGTCTAGTGGAAGGTGTCCCTGGTCCCTTCCAACCCAAACTGTTATGTCATTCCATTCCTGTCAGCAGGAAGAAACAGAAAGGAACAGGAGCAGAAGCCCTGACTCCTATTTGAGGTCTTTCTCCCTCCTCACTGTTTGGGAGCTCAGGGACAAACAGCAGCTCCCAGAATCCCAGAGCACTCCTGGACTCCAGCTCCATGGAGACATGGCCATAAGTCAAGAGTAGGTGAAAATTGGTGGCTGTGGAACAACAGAATCAGAATATCCTGAGCAGAAAGGTACCCACAAGGATCAAGTCCTACCCCTGGCCCTGCACAGACACCCCAACAATCCCACTCTGTGCCTTACAGCAGTGTCCAAACACTCCTGGAGCTCTGGCAGCCTCAGGGCCATGCCCATTCCCTGGGGAACCTGTTCAGTGCCCCAGCACCCTCTGGGGGAAGAACCTTTCCCTGATATTCAACCTAAACCTCCCTGACACAGCTCCAGATGCTCCCTCAAATCCTGCTCCTGCTCACAGACAGCAGAGATCAGGAGCAGCTGCAGCCTCCAGTGAGCTCTGCCCTCAGCCTCCTCTGCTCCTCCTGAACCTAGAGAAAGTCATTCTTACCCAGTGAAGATCCTCATGCCAACCACATCATAAACTCCTCCATATAGTATTACAATTAATCCATTTCACTGTCCCTGTGCAGATGCGGGAGTAAATCAAGTGCAAAGTGTGAGAATTAAGAAAGGCACTGACTTAGAATCCTGGAATCCCAGACTGGTTTGGGGTTGGGAGGGATCTTAAAGCTCATCCCATTCTACCCTCTGCCATGGGCAGGGATGCCTTCCTCTATCCCAGGTTGCTCCAAGTCCTGTCCTGGCATTGGACATTTCCAGGGATCCAGGGGCAGCCACAGCTTCTCTGTGCACTCTGTGCCAGGGCCTCCCCACCTTCACAGCCAAGAATTCCTTCCCAACATCCAATCTAACCCTATCCTGTCAGTTTGAAGCCATTCTCCCTCGTCCTGGAATTCCAGGCTCTTGTATGTACTCTCTCTTTTTTTCTTTTTTTTAGCTCCTTCAAGTATTTCAGCCCCAAGACTGCACAGTGATCTCAAAGACAGGAGAAACAGTTTTCATTACAGAAATATCCAGAAAATATTCCTTTCCCAGAAGCTCTCAGGCAGCCAGAGCCATGGAGCAGGAGGTACCTGGAGTCCATCCATGATGCTGTGGGATCCCAGCTGCCGGGCTGCCACTTCCAGCTGTCCTAGCAACGCCGCCCGCTCCACCAGGAAATAGGCGACCTGTTCACTGGCAGCACTGCAGGAGATCTGGGACAAGCCTTCCTGCTCCAGCATCTCCTGCACCTCCTTCAGCTGCAGTTCTGCAAGGCAAGGCAAGGCTTGGTGTCAGAAGTGGGACAAACAAAGGGCAGGGTTTCCTGGAGATCTGTCCCAGCTCCTCTAAACATTTCTCACTGCAACAGCCCCATTTCTCCCCGACCCCAACAGCTCCTCAAGACTCTCCTGCTTCCCAACTCCCTTGCTGCCCCCCAGTCCCTGCTATCCATTATCTCAGCCTTATTCCCTCCCTCTCAAGGTTTCTCTTCACATACCTTTCCCTGCCTGCCAAGCATGTGATAGGACCTGCTCCCCCCAGCCAGAGTTCTCACAGCCTGGCTAATCCTCAGCCCCTTCAACCCTAAGTACAGCTTGGTGGAAACTAAACACCAGTAAACACATACTGAGAGAACCAGAGAATCATTAAGGTTGAAAAGACCTCCAAGATCATCAGTTCCAACCCTGAGATCATCAAGTCCAATCTTGGAGAGAAAGCAAACAGATGGACACAGAGTCACAGACACGTTTCTTTGGCAGGAGACACATAAAATACCAGATCACTCCTGGAGAGCATCACTATTTTCCCAAGGAATGTCTGGAAAGGAGGCAGACCTGAGTATCTTTAAGAATTGAACTGCCAGTGCTTCACCATTTATCCAAAATTTATAGCCAGGAAGACTGTACTGGGAAAAACTTCCAGATTTAAGGGTGTCTAAGGCAGAAAGGTGATAACAAGACTTGCAGAAGTCAGTTTATGGCTGGGCACCATTGTGTTTGTGCAACAAACAGTTGTTAAAAAGATCCCCTGGTTGGTGTGGTTGCAATTTACCTGCCAGGAGAAAATGAGGAACCTTTGGTGTCCAGCATGGTGAGGGCAGCAACTCCTGCATTGGATCCAGCAGCTTGTGGAGCCAGGGGAAGGCTTTTCAAACCCTCCCCGTGTAATTCATACTAAAACCAAAAGCAACAGACTGAATTTTTAGCCCAAACCAGATTATAAAGGCTTCCAACTGTGCTAAAATGGAAAGGGCAGGGAGCTGTATAGAGGTAGGAGGGATATTCCCACTCTTTCCCTGCTCAGGGATCTACAGTTGGACAGCAGAGGTTCAGCAGAGCAAATATTCCTTGGACACAGGACATACACAGCCCTGGACAGGCCTGCCCCTCACTCCCATGCTCTGATTTAACACAGAACCCAGTGCAATCAGATCCCGAGGCTCTGATCAATCCCATGTTTCCACTCCGTGCTTCAGAGCCAGCTCCATCCAGCCCTGTGCATGGAAAACACCCTGCGGTTTCCTGGGCATCTTCCCTGGGGACACAAAGCATAGCCTGGTCAATACAGGGTCAAACAGGGCTCCCCAGCAGTTTCCTGATGCAGCAGAGTAAACAAGGCAGTTTGCAGGATCTAAACTGCTCTGTGTGCCTCAGGAAGAGCCCGTGGATTACACTAAATTGAACCCCAACCTGCCTGGCACGTTCCTCCCATGGTTTTCCCAAATTGCAGCTAAAATGAACAGAAACTGCTCTGGTTTATGGCCAGGATGGGACCCCCTGTGCCCTGAACCACCTTCACCTGCCAGTGCTCCTTTTGTCCCTAACCTGCAATGCAGGATGAAGTGGTATCATTTTAGATCCCAGACGTATTCCAGAGGCTAGAGAGGAAAAAGGATTTGTGAGGATGAGGGGGGTCTGCCCACACAGCACAGGTTACCTATGTGTAAACACCACTGATTCCTTACAAGCCCCTTCCCTCCTCCATCCAGTGGCTGGGAAGAGCCAATCCCTGCCTCAGGCACTGTCACACCACAGCTCCACTGGCATCTTCCACCTCTGTCCACCCTTGTTTGGAAGAAAATTTTACATTAATATTTCTATTTTCCTACCCCAGGAATACTCTCAGAAACAGCAGCCACCTCACCCCACCACAGCCCTGCATCCTCCAGCCCTGCTGGGTGTGTTTAACCAGCCCAGCTGTTACAACAAGCTCAGATCATGACTGTTTATTCTTTCTATTCCACTTTTAAAACAAATCCAGGCAGCTCCCACAGTGCTGTGTTTCTCTGCCATTCCAGTTGTGTTTCAGGAAGGCTTTTGGGAGCACCATCGATCTGCCCTCCAAACACACCCAGCGTGTTCAGCGAGAGCATCAGAAACAGAGCAGGAACTGCCTGGAGGGAAGGAAAAATGTCACTCTGGGCAGAGGTATCAGATGAGGTGACGCTCAGCTCGATGGCCCAGCACCAACCAGCATTGGCTGCTCCCCCTAGGAACCTGTGAGCCCAGGATGGGCATGAAGCAAATGTGTGAGCAGAGATTGACTTTTTATCTTCAGAAACTGCTCAGTTTCAGTCACCAGCAGTAATTATCCTCAGGGTCTAAAGGAGGGCTGGAGAGAGACTTTGGTCAAGGGCCTGGACTGCCAGGATGAGGGGAAATGGCTTCCCACTGCCAAAGGGAAGGGTCAAATGGGATATTGGGAAGGAATTCTTACCTGTGGGGGTGGTGAGACCCTGGCACAGGATGCCCAGAGAAACTGTGGCTGCCCCTGGATCCCTGGAAGTGTCCAATGCCAGGTTGGACAGGGCTTGGAAGAAACTGGGATAGAGGAAGCTGTCCCTGCTCATGGCAGAGGATGGAATGGAATGAGCTTTAAGATCCTTTCCAACACAACCCATTCCATAATTCCACAATTTTATGAGACAGCTTTTAGCAGATCAAGTTCAAGGCTCTGAGTGATCCCAGACCAAGCAGAGTTTCTGATCCATTTTGCTGTTGGGAGAGGGAGTGTAGTCAGACCTGAGAGCCCACCCGGGGCTCTCCAGGTTCCCTTGCCCAGCTCTCAGCTCAGGTATGTCAGGACAGATCCTGTCCCTCACCCTGCACCATTCACAGCTCAAGCCCCTCCTTGTACCTTTGGGCCACTGTCCCCAGCTGCCCCTTCCCATTTTCCTTTCAATGCTTCCAAAAGCTACCAGCCATCATCCTGTCCTCTTGCCTTGCCCACCTTTTTAACAATCCCAGCAGACCAGGGTCTGTCTTTCCACAAAGCCCCTTCTCCAGCCTGATCCCCTGGATCATCCTATGCCTGACAAGACATCCAGGTGTTTTGCAAAAATAACAGGGGGAGCAAGACCTGGAGCACAAATCCTATGGGGAGCAGCTGAGAGAGCTGGGGGGGGCTCAGCCTGGAGCAAAGGAGGCTCAGGGGGGACCTTGTGGCTCTGCACAACTCCCTGACAGGAGGGGGCTCAGGGGGGTCGGGCTCTGCTCCCAGGGAACAGGGACAGGAGGAGAGGGAACGGCCTCAGGCTGGGCCAGGGGAGGTTCAGGTTGGAAAGGCTGGTCAGGCACTGGCACAGCTTCCCAGAGAAGCAGAGTGACCATTACTGGAATTGTTCACAAAACATGTGGATGTGGCTCTTGGGGTGAACCTGACAGTGCTGAGAGAACAGTTGGATTTGACAAGATGATGATTCCAAGAACTCTGATGTAAAGCAGAGGCCTGGGGAACAGACACAGGGATGCAGCACAGAACCCTGCAGCAGGGATGCATCAGAGACCTGGAGCAGCCCAGCAGAAGCCTTTGGGATTGTGCAGCATCTCCAGCACAAGCACATCCATTCACTCCCTAATAGAGATGGCTGGGGGGATTTTTTTAAGAAGAGGCTGACCTAGGACCATGGAACCACAGAATGTCCTCAGCTGGAAGGGACCCTAAAGGATCATCCAGTCCAACCCTGGCCCTGCACAGACACCTCAGCAATCCCACCCTATGACTCACAGTGATGTCCAAATGCTCTTGGAGCTCTGGCAGCCTTGAGGCCGTGCTCATTCCGTGGGGAGCCTGGGCAGTGCCCAGCACCATAGGAGGAAGAACCTTTTCCTGATATCCAACCTAACCCTCCGTGGCACAGCTCCAGCCATTCCCTCGTGTCCTTTCCCTGGTCCCAGAGAGCAGAGATAAAACCCTCCTCCAGAGGAGCTGCAGCCTAGGCTGAGCTCTGCCCTCAGCTCACCCTCGGCCTCCTCTGCTCCAGCTGAACGAATCTGGATAAAAGGACCAATCACTCAATAAAGTGCTCCACAAGGACCCAACACATCTTTGGGCTGGGACCTCTCCCTGCAGGTGACAGCCCAGAGGGAGCAGGGCTTCCACATTCTTAAATTATCCACACACATCCCAGGATGGCAGCCAATGCCAGCAGTGAGTCAGCAAGTCCCGAACCTCAAAATCGGAGTGATATCCCCAAAAAAATCCCTCCAGAAACACCCTACAGTACCAAAGCCACACAACCCCCGCAAGGACAACACACTGGGAACAACTGGATGGCAACCAGTAATCCCCCCTGGACACACCGAGATCCAAGGACAAGGATCTCAGCTTCCATTCCAGAGGTCCTCATTGCTCAACAGCCTCAGGAATCCCTAAGAAACGGAGGAAGTCCAGAGGGGAGCAGGGCGGCCGGGAGGAAACTACTGCAGTCCAGCTTTGGGGATATTCTGCCTTTCTACTGCCATCTTGTGGGAAGGGAGAGACCCAGGAACGAAGTTTTCTGCCACAGCGAGGCTCCCAACTGCTCATTATTCGTTTTAAGCTTTTTAAGCAGCCTTTTCACCACAAACCACGGCTTTAAGCACCCAGAAAAATCAAATTTTTAGATAAATCCATCTTTGGAAAGTCACAACAGCACATGTGCTCCCTGAAAACCCAACCAATGCTCAAAATTTTCCCCAAACTCCTGTATTTGCTGCCCCAAACAAAGTCTGAATCACAAAGAAACTCTTTAAGTTGTGCCATCGCCCCCAGTTTTATCTTAGGGCCAGGATGATACAGGTCACGAAAGAAGTTAATGGTGACATGGGCTATGAGCACCACTGAAAGTGCACCAGAAGACTGAAAAAATCAGGAATTAAACCCGGCAAAAGGGGCCCTAGAGTATTAAAATAAACTATTTGAAGTTAAATAAGTGAAATAATTTGTTTAAAAAAAAAAATTACGGAAGCTGTGAGAGGCCCTGACCAACTTAGTCCAGTGGAAGGCTTGCCCATGGCCAAGGGTGGAACTGGATGAGCTTTAAGGTCTCTTCCAACCCAAACCATTCTGGGATTCCATGACAGTGAGGACACCCAAGTTTTGAATCGCCAGAACAAATAATTCCTGTCCCTCACATTGTTTTAAAAAATGTGGAGTTTGTGTAAACCAAAACCAAGAGCAAATTCACTGACTTAGTGGGAGCAAGTAATTCAGAGCTGGAAACCAAAGAGCACCATCCATTCTGGTCTTCAAACAGCCTCTAGAAGATGCTTTGTGCAACAACAGAGCTACATGGAGAACCTGCCAAATTCCCTGAACAAAGGCAGTAAAAGCACCTCTAAATCAATTACAATTCTGTTTCAACAGCTCATAAACACTTTTAGCAACTTCTTGAACAACAAACCCCTAAGAAATCCCTGAGAACTCCCCCAAAAAAACGATTCTCAGCTTTCCAGACCCAAACACCTGCCACTGCATTCCTGGGGCCTGAGCTCTGGAGGGAAGGGATTACCCTGCTGCAGCTGTAGCTGTGCCAGCTCCAACCTGAGCTGCTCATTCTCCTTTTCATATTCAGAGGCAATGGCATCCCGCTCTTCCATCAGGGTACGGACATGGCCCACGTAGCTCTCCACCTGAAATACAGAAAATCCAGCTATTTCCATGTCTGCCAGCACCTCCAGTGAGCCAGCAGCACAAAAAGTTCTCCACCCCACCATGTTTACACTCAAATGTTTGCAGGACAATATCTCTCATGCCTTTGGAACACCTGGGGATGGTAAAACCTTGACTGGGAGGTCAGCAGGGCATGCAGCTATGCAGGTGCTGGGATGTGGGGAGTTTTTGACCATGGCTCTGTGGGAGCTGCTGTGCTCATCAGGTGCTTTTTGATGCCCAGCATGAGGATGGGCACAAAATCCTGAGTTCCCAAGGGCAGCAGTGTGGAAGTGACACCCCTGAACCTGCTGCTGCACAGAGGGGGATCAGGGGACACAGGCCTGGATGGGTTAATTCAGGGGGTATCCCAGAACCACTGACATTGGAAAAGACTCCCAAGAGTCCAGCTTGTGATGAAACTCCACCTTGTCACCAGACCAGAGCACTGAGTGCCACGTTCTGTTGTTCTTTGAACCCCTCCAGGGATGGTGACCCCATCACTGCCCTGTGCAGCCCATTCCATTGCCTGACCACTTTTTCAGTGAAGACATTTCTCCTCGTGTCCAGTCTGAATCTCCCCGGACACAGCTTGAGGTCGTTCCCTCTCCTCCTGTCCCTGTTCCCCGGTACCACAGCCCGATGCCCCCCACCCCCAGCTGCCCCCTCCTGTCAGGGAGTTGTGCAGAGCCAGAAGGTCCCGCTGGAGCCTCCCCTTCCCAGCTCCTTCAGCCACTTCTGGTGCTCCAGCCCCTTCCTCAGCTCCGTTCCCAGGACAGGCCCCAGCCGGGCCTGCTCTCCGGCCCTTACGTCTCTCATGTCCTGGGCCCGCCGCCGCTCCAGCTCGCCCAGCCGGGTCTCCGCTCGCCGCAGAAGGCGCCAGGCGAGGCCCAGCTGCTCCTCGGCTGGGGCGGCGGGGTGGGCGCCCACCGCCCGCAGCCAGCGCTGGATGGTGTCTGCCGGCACCGGGGGCTCCGCCTGTGGGGCAGCGAGAGGAGCCGTGAGCGGCGAGGCGGGGCGCGGGTACCTCGACACCGTCGGGTCGATCCTGGGGGTACAACCGACCCCCCGCCATCCTCCCCTCAGACCGTGCCGGTGCCGGGGGTACAGCCAATACCCTGAACCCTCCCCTGGGCTGGTCCCGGAGGCACAACGGGCCCCCGACGCCCCCGGGCTGGTGCCGGACACCCACCGGGTCGGCGGCGGCCGCGTCCATGCGGCGGGGCTGACCCGCGGGCGCCATGGGAACAGGCCACGCCCCTTGCCAGGGCCACGCCCAATCAGCAATGCCGTGTGGGGCCGTGAGGCCACGCCCCCACCCGACGTCACGCGCGGTTTGGGGAAGCCGCGCGCCCGCCACGCCCCCTCCTCGTCCCGTGACGCCCCCTGGCGGCCGGCAGCGGGCGCGGCGCCGTTCCCGCCGGGGTCACCCCTGGGTCACCAAAATGGGCCAAAAACATGAATAAAAGGGGCCAAAAGTTTTCCCGATTTGCTTTTAAACCCCAAGTGAATCTGCGAGAGCTAAAGGGGAAGCAGGCAAGGACATGGAGCTGAGCCTAGATAAGAGAAGGCTTTAGGCAGACCTTAGAGACCATGCCAGTTCCTACTCCAAGAGAGATGGAGACAGACTTGGGACAAAGACATGGAGTGACAAGAGAACAAGGGATGGTTTCCCACTGCCAGAGGGCAGGGTCAGATGTGATATTGGGAAGAAATCCCTCCCTTTGAGGGGAGAGGCCCTGGCACAGGCTGCCCAGAGAAGCTGCGGCTGCCCCATCCCTACCAGTGCTCCAGGCGAGGTTGGACAGGGCTTGGAGCAACCTGGGCTAGTGAAAGGTGGGACAAGCCGAGCTTTAAAGCCCCTTGAAACCCAACGATGATTCCATGAGATTGAGGAACTGCAGAGCAAAGTAGGTCCATCCTGCAGAACCAACTCACGGGCTGAAGACACTTTGCAAAGGGATGGTAGAGAAAGGAGACCAGGACATGGCAGAGTCCAGTGAGGACCTTCCACTGAGCCCTCTGGGATCCTCAGAAAGCAACAGACAGGTCCTGCACTTGCAGAAGACACTTCCAACTTAGGTACCACAACCTGCATTCCCAGAGTGCTGGTGCCCCAACACTGCCAGGGTGGGAGCACTCATGGGCTTGGTTTAACCTCTGACAAGGAAGAGGTGCATCCTTGACGTGGGATCGGGATGGCTGTGGCTCAGATTGAGCTTAAAGAACCTCCCCAACCTGCACTTCACAAGTAGGGGCAGATACAATGCTGCAAGCCCACAAAGTGTTCCCAAGTCCAATTAAACCCCAAGATTCCCAGGGCCGACTGCCCCAGTCTGCTCCTCAAAAAACTCAGATTATTCCTCTCCTTCCCAACCACTTCAGAGAAATCCCAGGACACTCTGAAGACAGTGGTGGCACTTCTCCGATCCCTTGTCCCAACACTCCTGCAAGGGCATGTTCAACTTACACAAATTTTTATATTCTCATCCCTGCTGACCCATCCACGCTGTCCACAGAGGCTCTAAACTAAGACAAGGGAAATCCCAGACTTGACATTCCCACCAATTAGATACCAGGAGATGAAGACAGGCAGCTCTTGGAGCTTATTCACTTTCTGTATCAGTCCTGGCCACAGAGAAGTTGTGAGTTCCTTCTCCTGACTCAGTTAACCAACTGGATCTCTCCCCTCCTGACCAACATGGACTTTTCCCATCACTGATGGGATCCACTGATCCCATTCCCGTGCTCCTTTCTTGCTCTTCTGGTTTTATTTTCCTTGTCTTTTGAGCACCCCTCACTTTCAGGGGATTGGTGCTATTACAAAATCACTGCTGCCTCCTGAACATTCCGTGGTTTCACCCAGAGCACAGTCTTGCCTCTGGAAAAATTCCTATGTGCTGTTGTCCTTCTTTCCAGGATCCCAATGAATTTATTTTGAGGATAGCCTGTGAGCAGACACACAGTGGACAGCCGGAGAGCTGCAGTTAAGTTTCTTGCAGGCATGAGGAACACACTTTTAAGTTGGTAATCATTGGAAGAGGGTTTAGATGAAACCAGGAACATTCCAGTTCTAACTCCACACAACCAAAAGGAAGTATCCTCTTCCAGGGTCAATCACTGCCACCCCTCCTGCTGTCAGAGAATCATGGAATCACTAAGCCTGGAAAAGCCCTCCAAGATCATTGAGACCAACAATTCCCCCAGCACTGCCATGTTTACCCTAAACCATGTCCCCAAGTGCCACATCCACAGTTTCTTTGAACACTTCAAGGGATGGTGATTCCACCACTGCTGGGCACAGCCTGTGCCAATACCTGAACACCAATCCATGAACACTTTTCCCAATGTCCTTATTTGAACCTCCCCTGGCACAGCTTGAGGCTGTTTCTTCATCCTCTCGTTGTTCTCTGGGATCAGAGCCCAACCCCTCCCCGGCTGCCCCCTCCTGTCAGGGAGTTGTGCAGAGCCTCCTTTGCTCCAGGCTGAGGCCCTTTCCCAGCTCCCTCAGCCACTGCTGGTGTTCCAGCCCCTTCCCCAGGTGGTTCCCTTCCCTAGACACCACCCCCCTCAGTGCCCACTTCCCTTCTCCAACCTTGGCCTCAAGTTTGGATCCATCCTCTGTGCTCTGAGCCAGATGTGGCCCTGCCTTTGTTTACAGAGCTCTGCAGTGACACTTGAGCCTTGTTTGGTGAGAGCTGCCCAAACATTGCCTTGGAAAACTTCCTGGTGTACATGGAATATGAAGCAAAGCAACCTACAAATACCTGGGAGGGAAGGAAAACCTTTGAAACAGCTGCTTTAGGGATGTTGCTGAAGCACCTGAACTGCAGGAACAAGGATCTCTCCTGGCACAAGACCTTCTCCCCCAAAGTCGCTGTCACCTCATTCTCCTTTCTGCCACCCTGGTTTCATCATCCACTCTCAACACCACATGATTCCCCACTCCAGTCATAAAACCAGCACATCTTTCCTGCGAAGCCCCATTCCCTCCTACAGCCATTCCAAAAGAAACTTCAAAGAGTGAGTCAAGAAATTCTTTATATACGAGACCTTCATTGTTTCTCATCCTCCCAGTTCTCCCAGCCCACGGGACAGAAACAAGCTCCTTTCCTCCTTGAAACACCAGGACAAATATCCTTGGAATGGTTTCTCTTCCACGTATTTCTCTTTTACAAAGCTGCAATAGCCGTGGCCAAGGTGCACAAAAGTGACACAGGGTTGGACAGCCCTCCTCAGTGTTCTGTGGGCATTGGTTATCTATCTGGACAGGGAATCACCCTGGTCCCACTCCCTCTCCAGCACAACTCCCTTGTTTCCTCCGAGCTGCTCCTCAGCCATTTCTCTCTATGAAGGCTGTGTGCTGGTCCTGGAGGTAACTCACAATCTTCTCCTCTATTTCCATGCCTTGTGCTATTTCCTCGTTGGATAGGGATAAGGGAGTCTGTGAGTCCCTGGTGACAATGATGACAGAGGTTCTCCGGGAATCCAGGACATTGGCCACCACCACCTGGTGCCGGTATTTCTCCAGAGCCTGCTGAGATTTATCCAGGAGGATCTGGGGATCTGTCTCCAGTTTGAAGGAAATCACAAAGGCCTCCGGGGCCCAGTCTCTGACCAGAGGTGACAGCATTTTTGGCACCATCTTCATTGTGATCTGCAGTGGGGAAAGATAAAAAGAAAAAATCAGAAACATTACAGGGAGTTCTAACAGGAGATGGGATGGGAAAGAGGGAAATTCCAGCTTTGTTTCATATTCCATTTACACCAGGAAGTTTTTCAAGGCAGTGTTTGGGCAGCTCTCACCAAACAAGGTTCAATGACACCGTAAATTTAAGTTAAATGATCCACATGGTGCTCACAATCAGGGGGTTCTGAGGCTGGGCCACAGGAACTCTGTATTCCCAGAGCTAACCCCATATTAAACAAACATAAAGAGAGAAGGGAATATAAACATTAAGAGAGAAGATTTAAAAAAAGCATTACAACTGCACTAATCTGAGTTTTCAGCTCTCCAGAATCCAGGCAGTTTATCCCATCTTCACCTTTCCTTCTATCAACTCCTTAACACACATGAGGTGTCTAAATGCCAAAGCATGGGGGAAAAACAGCAGGAAACTTTGTTCTCCAGCTTCCCAGCCTCTAGACCCATCACTGGGAATCAGGCCAGGTCTCATCTTCCCAATGCTAACGATAAAGAATGAAGCCCAGCAACTTCTTAGAAGGTAATTAATTAAATAAATTTATATATATCTGTTGCATAAAGAATTCCAGAGGCACCTGCTCCCATTGCTGAGAGGGACCTTGGTGCTGCAGTGTTGGACTGTCATTTGTACAGGTAGGATGGATCCCAGGGTCATGGAATGATTTGGGGTTGGGAGGGACCTTAAATCCCATCCCATGCCATCCCTTGCCATGAACAGGGACACCTTCCTCTATCCCAGGTTGCTCCAAGCCCTGTCCAACCTGGCCTTGGACACTTCCAGGGATCCAGGGGCAGCCACAGCTTCTCTGGGCATCCTGTGCCAGGGCCTCACCACCTTCAAAGGGAAGAATTTCTTCCCAATACCCAATCTAAATCTATTCTGTCAGTTTGAAGCCACTCCCCCTCACCCTGGCACTCCAGACCCTTGTCCAAAGCCTCCCTCCAGGAGCTATTCTTGGAGAACTTCAGCTCTCTGAGACTCCCCCCTCTCCTCATCTCCATGAAAGCACAGGCAGCTTTGAAGGACAAAGCCAGAAGAGCAGGAGGCACTTCAGGGGTCCCTCTTTATGTGCCACACCACAACTGCAGACATGTTGAAGCTGCTTCGTATCAGACAGAGCAGCGTCGACCTCCCTGCAGATAACCCATGGCACCACTCACCCCTTCATCCCACCCTAAAAATAAACCTGGATCAAAGCAGAGCAGGGCTGACCCTGCCCTGCCCTCTTATCTGGGCCCCTTGGTGCAAGATAAGAATAAAACAATGCAACTCCAGGATTTGCACGGGATTCTGTTCCTGTGGGATCTCACCCTCCTATTCCCTCTGACAACACGCATAAGCTTCTGCTTTGCAGCTTTCCCAGGATTTATCCACAGCCAGTTCTCAGGAGAAGGACCCTGGAAGCAAGGAGGGGACAGCTGAGGGGGGCAACAGAGAGAGCCATGCCCAGGGGGGGCCTCACCTGCAGGGGCCCCTCCGAGGACTGGATCTTGTGCTCCGGCATCTCGGAGGCCGGGATGTAGAAATCCGACACGGCGGCTGCCAGGTAGAACATGACACTGGAGCCTGTGGGAAAACGACTACTGTCCCCCACTGCCATGGCCTGTCCCTGTCACCCCAGAGCCAGCCAGGCTGCTACCCACACACACAAACAGGGGAGACCAGGCCCCACCTCAGAGACCCCCACAGCACAATCCTAAGCAGGGCAGCACTGACCCCACCCTGGAGTCCCCTCAGACACACTGCTCTCCACTGAGGTCTGTCTTGTCCCCTCCTCCCAAGCCCCAACAGCCCCCAGGGACAGCCCAGACCCTCATGCCGGGGTGCAGGAGTCCTCCAAGCAAGGGGGCCCCCCTGTCCCCTCATTCCAGAACCTCACAGGGTCACCTGAGGGTCACCTCATACCCGAGCCCTAGGGCCACTGCGAGGGGGTTCCATGATCTACCCCATGCCGGCAGGCCTTTCACCCCACAACCATCACAGCCCTTCCTTCTTGGTCCACCCAGCCCCTCACACTGGAGACCCCCATGAGAGCCTCATCCTGAACCTTCTCACAGGACCACCCTGTTCCCTCAATCCTGGGCTCCCTCATACTGGACACCCCCATGGTGGCTTCATCCTCTGTCGCCTTGTGCCCTACGAACCGCTGGCCATCCTGTCCCTCATTCTTGCCCCCCTCCGGTTTCCCCCGTCCCCTCACGCCCGGGCTCTCCCCGTACCGAGGGGCGCCAGGGCTCGGGCGGCCGCGCGGAGCAGTGCCAGGTACTCAGCGAGCCCGGTGAACTCGATGGCGAGCAGCGCGCCCGCCTCGGTGGCGCGTCGGTACTCGCGGAGCGCGGGGAGCAGCGCGGGCAGCGCGGCAGGAGCGGCGGCCACGCCGGGCGGCGGCCCCGGGGTGAGGCGGAGCGCGTCGAGCAGCGCGGGGCCGTGCGGCGGCAGGGCGCGGGCCCAGGGGAAGGCGGAGCGGGCGCGGTGCAGGAAGCACACGCCGTAGCCCGCCCTCACAAGCCGCTCGGCCGAGGCGGCGCCGCGCCGGCCGCTGCTGAAGTTCTCCAGGAAGCGCACGGCGCGCGCCTCCAGCGGCACCTGCGTCCCGCCCGACGTCACCAGCGCCACGCGCCGCCCGCGCGCCGCCTGCGCCGCCGCCCAAGCCCGCACCCGGCCCTCGGCCGCCGCCGCATCCACGTCATTGTCCTCGTCCTTCTCCTCGTCCTTCTCCTCCTTCTCCTTCGCCGCCGCCATGACCGGCCCGCCCGGGCCCGCCGGAAATCACGTGTGTCGCCCTCCCCGTACCGGAAGTGTTGCCTTCGCAACGGCACGCCAGCGCTGTCGTTCGTGGTTGTCGGAAGTGACGCATTTTTCGCCTCCCCGGAAGCGTCACCCCGGTAACCGGGGACGCCTCGAGGGTTCGGGGCCGGCCATGGCGGGGCTCCCGCGTTGCGAACTGTGCGGGGCCCGAACGGCCCCGCTGCGCTGCCCCGGCTGCCGCCTCACCTACTACTGGTGAGAGACCCGGGGGGAGGCGCAGGGAGCAGGGTGGGGCCTGGGGCACAGGGACAGGGCAGAGGCCGGGGGGTAGCTCCAGGGTGAGCCTCGAGGCACGGGCAGACAGCTTGGGATAAGGCTTGGGATTCAGGATGAGGTCCAGGAAGGAGGAGGCAGGAACAGACTCGGGACAGGATGAGAGGCAGGACACAACAAGGCTCAGGACACGAGGCCCAGGATGTGGCACAAAAGGAAGGAACAGGTCCGGGACAAGGGTTAGAACACAGGAGAAGGGCCAGGAGGCCGGGACTGGCCCAGGGCAAGGGCTGAGAGGCAGGATTAAAGCCTGGGATGTGTTCTGGGGCACAGAGACAGGGCAGGAGGCAGGCATTAGCCCCAGGATGAGGCTCAGGGCACTGGAAGGAGTCCCAGGAAGCAGGAACCAGCCATAGGCTGAGGCTCAGGACACATGGAGAAGGCCCAGGATGAAGTGTAGGAGGCAGGACAGAGAGACAGGGACAAAGCCTGGGAGGTGGTTTGGGACATAGACAAGAGGCAGGGATTATCCCTGGGATGAGGCTCGGTACCCAAAGCCCAGGACACAGGGATGAGATCTGGGACAAAGCTCAGCCGGCAGGGATGGGCTCAGGAGGCAGGGACCAGACTCAGAATGTCACCTGGGAGCCTGGAGAGGGCCCAGGGTGGAGCTCAGCCAGCAGGGCAGCAGGCACTGGAGCAGACACACTCACCTGAAATGTTCCTGCTCCCTTCCAGTGGCTCCTGCATCAGGCAGGCAGCAGAGCTGGGAGCTCTGGATTGTCACACAAACATCCCTCACATCCCTTCAGAGCAGTCACTGAATTCCAGAACATTCCCTGTTCCCACAGTGACCTAGGGTGGGTTGTTTTGTGGTTTTTGTTTTTCCAGTGTTGGAATCCAGGGATTTGCTCAAAGGTAGCTGTATCAGAAGTTCAGGGACTGATTTAAATAAGGATTTTAACACAGAGAACTGTGGAGATGTGGCAGGACAGCACTATAGAATGGAAACATTTGGAAATATCATGTATTTGGCGCCCTGTAAACAGCCCAGGGGCTGTGGGTAATTGTTGTGGAGAAAGTCCTGAAATAGAGTTGGAAATAATCTTTGCTTACATCATAACCCAGCAAATATCAGTATCCTTCCCCCCTTGTTTCGCCAGTGATGTCTCCCACCAGAGAACCGACTGGATCAGCATCCACAGCCGTATCTGCCACCTGCTCCCCCCAGTCCTTGGGCCCCAGCCCTGTTTCCATTCTGAAAAAGACAGAAAACATGGCAAGGAGCAGCTGCTGAGGAGGCAGGTGGGTACAGGAGGAACAAGCACAACTTCACAGTGCTGCCAGGGAAGGAATTCCAGCTCCTCTCCCTACCCTGGCAGTACATCATGGGACACACTGGGGACAGACTGGGTTCACCCAGAATTTTCAGCCACACAGGAGTCTCCAAAGCAGCCTGGGGTGTCACTGCCCAGTTCCCATAAAACTGAAAGGAATTTCTTGCCTAAAACCAAACAGGGCTTTTGCCTTCACAGGATCCACCCCTTTAGAATTCCTCCATCTGGATGCTCTCAAAGAAGAGGATGGCACCTCCTTGGTTGATTTGGGACTTGATTGCAGAGGTTTGGGGGTTGTTTTTTTTAAACAAAACCTCAAAAGTAAGGGGAGTGGGATTATCCTCTCTGTCATTCCTGAGCCTCCAGCCTTTTCCACAGTGTTTACTCGGTGTCCTGAACTTCCTCGGGCAGCAGCAGTCCTGGATTTCCCACCCTGCCAGGGAGTTGGTCCATCACCCTGGTTAGTCTGGGATCCAGCTGAGCTTTGCTTCTTCCAGGTTGTTTGATGGGAGGGCAGAGCAGAGGGACAAAGAAACCAAGTTCCCTCCCTTTGTTTTCCTGACCAGCTTGCAACACCCTTTCCCACTAAGTGCAGCCTCTTATCTCCATCAGGCCCCAGGGATGTGCAGATGTGCAGCTCCTTTCCAGCCCCAGTGGTTTGCAACTCCTTCTTTTTCTGTTTATGGAGTAGCAGGAGCTGCTGTTCTACATTGTTGCTAAAATAACCCACCCAGGTGCATCTGCTCTTGAAAATCCTCCCTATGGAAATAAATTTTCCCTCTATAACAACTCCCAGACACAAAACACTGGGGCAGCACGCAGTGGGCTTGGAACAATCCAACAGTGCCACTGAGGAGAACATCCCTAGTCTTTTGAATTTCACATGAATTATTATTTTTAAGGTGTTTCTGGCCCAACTGTGGGGCTTTGGGAACCAGATTTTTTTTTCACATCTTTCTGGGGAGCTTCCAGAAAGACAAAGTCCAAAGGCAAAAGTCCTGCTTGGTGAGAGCTCATGACAGGCTTTAGGCAGCAGATTCCTTTTGGTTTTACAGGAATTGGGCAATGATATCACAGGCTGGTTTGGAAACTTCTGTCTGGCTGAAAATCCCAGGTGAGACTGTTGAGTAAAGTCCACGGAAGGTGTGTCAGGCCAGCGTGTCCCAAAGGGAAAATGCAAAACTTCCTTAGTTCCAGGTCCTGTTCAAGTTGTTCTTTATAAAACCTGCAAGGAAGGTTAAAATGGGTGTCACAGGGCTGTGGCAGGATTTTGCATCCAAAAGTGCTTGAAGCTGTTCCAAGAAGCTCCCCTGCTATTGAACACTGATGTTGACACTGATTACATCACTGACTTTATAGCAACTAAAATTATCTCTGTACATTCCAACAGGCCACGTGGCTGCCAGCTGAAGGAAGTGCTCCTTCATTAGCTGGAAGTTAATCTGCTGGTTTAATTAGGTGAAGGGAAAGACAGCAGGAAGATGGGACTAGTGGAGAGAAAGTCACTTTTGATTGGGGTTCACACTGGGTTAGCAAACAGCAGCCTGGAGCTGGAGCCTGGGCTGGGAATGGCTCCATGGGCAAGGCAGGGAGAGCAGACTCCAGGGTTTTTCTGAAGTGGAGATTTTTATAGGCTCCCTAACAATCCTTAACAACATCTGTTCTTTGACCTTTGTCTCCAGCCTATTTAAATAAAATAGATTGTGAGAACGGTCTGTGCTGGGACACTTGGCTTTCCTTCTCTCCAAAGAAAGGAGGAAGACAGGGGAAATCTCTCAGTTACCTGCTGGCTTTCCCAGCAAGAGGGAAAGTTCCTTTTTGTCCAGCAGGGTTTGGAACAGCCAAGTTGGGCCTGGACTGGCTCAGAGATGTTGGGAGAGGGGGAGATTATTCAGTGCTTTGTCTCACTGGCTGCATCACATTCCTATTGCAGATTCAACAAAAGTGCTTTAAAAAGTTGTTCCCTGTGAAGGTGGTGAGGCCCTGGCACAGGGTGCCCAGAGAAGCTGTGGCTGCCCCTGGATCCCTGGAAGTGTCCAATGCTGGGTTGGACAGGGCTTGGAACAAACTGGGATAGAGGAAGGTGTCCCTGCCCATGGCAGGGGGTGGGATGAGGTGAGCCTTAGGGTTCCTTCAACCCAAACCAGTCTGAGATTCTGTGCAAAAAAGGCCTTTGGAGTTGAGGGGAAAGTTCTTCAGTCTCATGGTAACTGGAGAAAAAACCTTCTGCCCAAAGCCTGCCTGTGGGTTTGCTGCTTTTTGAACATTTCTGCTGTACTTCACCCACTCCTGCCCCATGTTTGTTTAGAAAACACAGAGCTCCAGCCTCAGTCAGGACACAGGGAAACCAAATGCCCTGTGGCTCAAGGAGCAGGGAGCTGGGAGCCAGGAGGTTTTATGAGTTTCATTCCTCATCTGTGCTCCAAAGCTTTGTTGATAGAAATCTGCTTCTGTCAACGTAGCCCGGGGTGGGGGGGGGGGCTGCAGACAGCACCTCCAAACTGACAGAACTCCAAGTTTCTGTTTGGTGAAGAGCCTCACCTGCCTGCATAATGTCAGTTCCCCACAGCTCCTGGGCACGGGAAAAGATCCAGCTCAGCCAGCCCCAGCACTGCTCTGGCTGCAGGTTCAGCTCCAGCTCACTCGAGCCTTCCCTCTTCCTGAAATCCTCATTTCTTCAGACACACCATCAGTTTTGGTGCCTGAGAGTAAATAATGAAAGTGGCGCTGAATCCTTCACACTGAGTGTGTTCCCAAGCCCTGCTCCCACCTGGAGCACAGCTGGGGTCCTCAGTCCCCTCAAACCCCAAAAGCTGTGTGGCAGCTTCTTTGGAGAAACCTCAAGTTGCAACACACATGGAAAGAGCCCAAAGTGACAGGTCCAGGGGCAAGGGGGAAGCCAGGGCAGGGCCAAAGAGAGCTATTCCCCCAGGGCTCTTCAGGGCCAAAGGGGAACCATCCTCCAAGGCTTGGAACTGTGGTTGGAAATATTCACTGCTCCAGGGCTGCTCTTGCCTCCTGCCCTTCCTTCTCCTGGAAGCTGTGCCAGAGTCCAACCCCCAACTTGTCCTCACTGCAGATGTTTCAGGCCATGGGAAGCAGCAATGGTGCCATTGATGAGTAAAACAAGAATGATCCCAATCTCCAGCACCTCCCAGGTGCCAATCTGGGCAATGCCCACGCACCAAGATCTGCACTGGTTGCACCAGACTGGCACAGACAGCCTTAGAAATACCAGCTTTTCCTGCTGCTGCCCCAAGCATAGGCTGGTTTTCTCCTGGGCACCACCTGCTCCCTGGACACAGTTTTTGTTTCACAGAATCCCACATTGGTTTGGGGTGGGAGAGACCTTACAGTCCATCTCATTCCACCCCTTGCCAAAGGCAGGGACACCTTCTACTACCCCAGGTTGCTCCAAGCCCCGTCTAGCCTGGCCTTGAACACTTCCAGGGATGCCACAGCTTCTCTGTAAAACCTGCATTTCCATATTCTGGTAGCTCAGGAATGGATGCTGTGTGCTCTGGCTCCTGGCTCTCCTCACTGGAGATGGGGCTGTTGCTCTGGGCTGTGTTCTTCCACAATCACATTTATCCAAACAGGTGTCTCTTTACCTTAGCCAGGATCTCCAGGAAACACTCGCAGGCTGTCCCAGAGGCACAGCTCTGCCTCATTCCAAGCAGGTTAAGCTCAGCCAAATGCCAAAGCCTGGCCTCCAGGAGCTCTGAGATTGGTGTCTCTGCCCAGTTCAGCCCCAGCTGGAGGCAGAGGGTGATAAAGGGGTGAACTGGTGTTTTCTCAGGGTCCCACTGCTCTCCAGCAGCACCATTGCTGCCCAGGCATCTTTCCTGCTGCAGCACTGCCTGGAAAAGCTGAGGGAGAAGTGTTAGTAGCTGGCTGGCTGGGGCTCTGAGCACCTCGGTCTAGTGGAATATGTCCCTTCCCATGACAGGGGGTGAAAAAGATGAGCTTTAGGGCCCCTCCCAACCCAAACCTCTCTGGGATTCTGCAAGGATCCTGGCACTTTTTCCTTGGCACCCCTGCAAGGGCACAGCATGCACAGCTCCTGGCAGGGAGCAGGCATTGGGATGAAGATCTGTTTGTGGAGCTGGCAATTATGTCAGCTGCTGCTAACAGTGGAGAGCCAAACGGTGTGGATTGGTAAGAACAGCAAAAGGCAGGGAGCAGATACACATGGCTAAGTACAGGATAAGTTATGGATTCTGGCAAACCCAAATGCTGCAGAAGCTGCTGCACCACCAACTCCAGCTGGGCATGGCTTTGCTGAGTGTAACACATTCTGATTTTGATCAGTTTTCAGACTCTGCACACAAAATCTCCAACCCAGGACCAGCCAGGAGAGGGTGGGATGAAGCTGCAGTTCCCTGTGAGGAGCTCTCTCCTCACTCACTGGCCATGTCTCCAGCAGTTGGACATGTGCCATGCTGGCACCACGGGGCCTGGCTGGCTCTGAGTCACATCGGAGCCCCTGGCTCTAATCTCCTTTCTGGTCTTGTGATGATCATTTTCTGTGCTTCACAGCTTTTATTGCTGCAGCCTTATGAGATCTTGTCAGGAGGTGTAAAGGATTCTTCATCCGAGAAGACACCACATGACCTGTGAGGATGTCCAAAGCTGTTCCTGCTCGGAGCAGGAACAGAGCCAGACTCTAATACGCTCTAATATGACAGCTTTAATGTATGTCTATTAATTACAGCCACAAACTACATTACAACTGATGCTTTATAACTTGAAAACTCAATTTTAAAAAGACCCTGTGCATCTGTAACCGCCTGGTTAGTGGAAGGTGTCCCATGGGAGGGAATGGGTTGAGAGGGGCTCTAAGGTCCCTCCAGTCCAAACCACTGTGGGGTTCTGTGATTTCCTTTCTCCCTGTTTTTTCTCACTCTTCCCCTGCTTTGATTCCCTGCAGGAATCCCTCATAGCTGTGGCGTTGAGCACAGCCCAGGGGTTTGTGTGGGCAGGGAAGCCCCTGGAAGCAATTCCTGCAGCACGGCAGGCGTTGCGCTTCAGCTCCAGAGTGTTCGGCTCCGGCTCCGAGCAGCTTGTGCCCATTTATCTGCTCCTGGCTGAGGCCTCCACGGGTGAGCATTGTCTACATGGGAATGCTGGCAAGGGCAAGGCCTCCCGGCTCAGGTTTCTGGTTTCCATTTGCCATTTATCTGGGAAGGAGCAGCTCTGGGCCCTGCTCTGCCTCAAGGGCATTGTAGAGATTTGAGCCGTCCCAAACACACACCCACCTCACACCCCTTTTCTGTGGCTCTGGGGAAAAGAATCTCTCAGCACTCAGGAGATCAATGAAAGCAAATGAAATGTTTTCTCCCTCTTCACCAATTCCCACGAGACAAACTTTATGAAAGTCTATTCTTTACCTCCGTGGCCTCAGCTGGCTCTCCAAAGCATTAAATTCCCGAGGGTGGTTGGTTGTGCTCTTATCTCAGGGAACCAGCAAACATTTCAGAGGCCATTGCACCCAAAGAACTCCCCGGTTCATTCACAAATCTTTCTCTGCCTGACCAGAGACTTTTCTCATTGTGTGCTTTGGAAAACATGGCAAATGAGGGCATGGGAGCTGCTCCCCCAGCAAGAGAGATCTCTGTAAATCACTGCCATTCCAGGAGCACACACAATGCTCCCCTGGCACAACGGAGCTGGCTCAGGGGTTGTCGTAAATGGTGTGGTGAGAGCAGGGAGAAAAAATCCTGTGAGTAATTCCAGTGTGATAAGGTGCGAGTCATCAGTGCCTGCCTGGAGTGGACCTGTCCAGGCCACGTGTTCCAGAGAGAGGGAGAGCAATGTACCCTCTGCCATGGAGCCAGGCTGGGAGAGCTGGCAGTGTTCACCTGGAGAAGAGAAGGCTCCAGGGAGACCTCAGAGCCCCCTCCAGGGCCTAAAGGGACTCCAAGAGAGCTGGAGAGGGACTTCGGACAAGAGTCTGTAGTGCCAGGACAAGGGGGAATGGCTTCCCACTGCCAGAGGGCAGGGATAGATGGGATGTTGGGAAGGAATTCTTTCCTGTGAGGGTGGTGAGGCCCTGGCACAGGGTGCCCAGAGCAGCTGTGAATGCCCCTGGATCCCTGGGAGTGTCCAAGGCCATCCTGGACAGGGCTTGGAGCAACCTGGGATAGTGGAAGGTGTCCCTGCTCATGGCAGGGGGTGGAACTGGATGAGCTTTAAGGTCCCCTCCAATCCAAATCAGTCTGGAATTCTGTGGCTTCTGGCTCCTTTTGGAGTTCTCTACACATTCACCTGTCTTTAAATGGGACTTTAGACACCTGGGCAACTCAGAAGCACTTGTGAAAGAAGTGGGGAATCCCCAAATTGCAGCTCCATATCAAGGTACCCCAAAGGGACAGCCAGCAGTGTTCTCTGACTTTCCAGATTAAAACATGCCCCTTATCCTCCTCATTTCCCTGATTATTCCTACATGTCATTCCAGGCACTGGCTGTCTCCGACAGGCAGCCAAGTACCTCTCCCAAGCCCGGTGGATCGTCCTCCAAACCCCAGACTGCAGTGCTGCTCTTCAATCTAAGTTACACCGTGGGCTGGGGCTTTTCTCTATTGCTGAAGGAAACCTGGACCAGGCTTTGTATCACCTGGCCAATGATGTAAGTCCTTTGGAATACAGGAACAAGGAACATTTCCATTTTAATTCCTTCTCTCCTCCCACATCGATATGGAAATGCCAGCAGGCAGATTTGGGATCTTGAGAAGGTTCAAATTACAGACACCTGAACTGGATAGGTCTGAGATACCTGTGGATCCATGTGTGGGCTTAAGATGTGTTTTGCCAGTTATGCCTGTTCCTGTGAAGTGACAAAAAATCATGGAATCACTACAGCTGGAAAAGCCCTCCAAGATGATCCAACCATTCCCCCAGCACTGCCAGGTCCATCACTAACCCAGGTCCCCCAAGTGCCACATCCACATGTTTTTTTAACACCTCCAGGGATGGTGATTCCACCACTGCCCTGTGCAGCCTGTTCCAATACTTGAACACCTTTTCCATGAAGAAGTTTTCCCTATATCCTTACTTGAACCTCACTTGGCACAACTTGAGGCCATTTCCTCCTCCTGTCCCCATTCCCTGAGAGCAGAGCCCCACCTGCCATTGTGGCTGCTCCATCGTGTCAGGGAGTTGTGGAGAGCCAGAAGGTCCCCCCTGAGCCTCCTTTTCTCCAGGCTGAGCCTCCCTCAGCCACTCCTCACATGTTTATCACATTCCTTGTCCTTACTGCTTCTCCCTATAAATTTCTCCCATCAGCTTCATTACAGTGCTGAGATGCGCAGACATTCCTGCCCCAAACTGATGGAGTTGCCTTTTATTCCACAGATAATTTACATTTTGGCTGTTATTTCCCTCAATACTTCCCCAGATCTGTCACCCATTATTTAATTAATGCCTTATTTCCCTATTTCAGTTTCTGGTTCAATGACGTTTTTTCCAATTCTATCTCTTTAACCATGAAAACAGTTTGTTATATTGGAATTGGTCATTGCCAGCTGTGTTCCTGAGGATGCTTTGCCTGTCATTTGATCCTCCAAAGTCAGATGAACTTCTCCACATCCTATTTCTGTCCCATGTAGACTAAATTTATCCAGTGCCGAGTGATGTATCCCCACTCCTGTGGAATTTGATAGTGGCTTTATGTGGGTGTAAATGACGACATAAAGGGAGAAGAATTAGACCCTTTCTATTATAACACACAAACCTGTCTCTGCTTAGTCTAGAAACCCTTTGGGAATTTGAGAATCTCACACAGGAGACTCCCAAAAGGCTTGGGAGATTCCCAAAATCCTTTTTTTTTTGTTTTTTTTTTTAGAGTCTCTAAATGTAGTGCCTGAAAGGGCACCAGGTAAGAAGTTTTTGTGCTCTTAGCAAGTCCAGGACCTGCCTGGGCCTTAGCTGTGTGTCTGGGATCTGCTGAGAGTCACACGCCAGCTCAGAATAGCTGGAATGCTCCACTGCCTTCCCACTGATCCTCCGGGGCTCCCGGGAAGAACCAGCTTGTCTGAGGGCTGGGAAAGCAGCAGGATGGGTTTTGGCAGAGGTGGCACAGGGAGAGGGGGGGAAGCCTGCCCTGGACTTTAGATAATGAACCAAGCAGGTGCCTCTGCCCCAGATGAGGGATTTAGGGTGTTGCATTCCCATGGATCAACCCCAAAATACAGTATGTTCCTCTGGATAAACTCTCTGAACTAAGTCTATTCCTATGGATAAACCCCAAAATACTGTTCTCAAGGACCTCATTCCCATGGATAACTTCAAAATATAGAGTTTTATACCATATTCCTATGGATAACCTCCAAAATACAGCTTGTTAGTACCTCATTCCTATGGATAACCCCCAAGCAGAGTTTTTAGTACTTCATTCCTTTACATAAACCCCAAAACCCAGCTTTTAAGTACTGCATTTTCCAATCACTACTAGCTATAATCTACACATAAAAAAACTTGAACACTTGCAATATTATTAATCCACAATGAAAAACTTCCCAGGTTTGACACAAACATGAACCTTCTGGAGTTTATTTGTTGTTATAAGTTTAATATTGATTTCAGGTTTACCTGGCTACTGCTGAGTTTGGACTTAATTCTGTTGAGGTCTCTGGAGGGTACTTCCACATGGCCAACACCTTCTTCCGCCAGAATAAAATGGATGCAGCAAACTCGCTCTATACTGAGGTTGGTACAACCAAAAATCATCCTCTGGGTTTTTCTCAGCTCTTTCCAATGTTTTTTTCCATTTCCCTTTAATGAGATGATGATTATATCAAGTGTCAGTGTTACTTTTTAGGATCAATCCCAGAAACCTTTTTCATACTTAAATAGTTCTCTGAGTTAAAACCAGGATACATTAATCCTGTAATCAGTTCAAAATTCTTAATAAACTGTCTTCGGTTTGGGCAGCCAATCTTTGTTAAAAACCAGCTTTGCTACCAAATTCCCTGTGCCAGAGGTAAGAGTCCCACCAGCACAGAGGGTCTCTGAGGAGTTCCTAAAGCCAGGGAAGAGGGGGATACAAACAAGCCACCTAAAATTTACACTGGGAATCAGTGAAAAGTCACGCTGATAAAAGATTTTCAGAATGGATCAAGCAAGGAAAGTAATAATTATCTACTTGATTTAATAACTGAGAAAAATGAGCTTTTATTTGTTTAAATCAATTCTTGTGGAAATAAGGTGCTGGGAGCTGCAAAATCCACCACCATTCCTGTCCCAAACTTCAATGCAACTAGCTTTTGGTTAGAGTATTTTGGTTAGATTTGTTCAAGTTAGGTGAAAATCCCTAATCAACTGGAGAAGTGAGGGATTCCAGCTGGGGCTGTGTGTGAGAGGAGCAGTGCGATCGCTCTGGGAACACCCAGCCTGGCTCAGTGACCCGCAGGCACTCGGAGGGGATGGGCCTTGTGGGGACATTGTTTGGAGAACAGCTGAATACCAGGGGTTCACAGGAGTGAAATGGTTCCCGTGCTTCCTGCCAGGTGAGCAGCCTCTGGCAGGAGTGGCTGCTGAGCGCCCTTCGCAGGCACCAGCGAGCGCTCCAGGCCCACGCGGAGGCATCGCCCTTCTCCGAGGATGAGGAAGGCATTGAAGATGGGATGAGTAAGAGCGACTGTTGCTTCAAAACCTTTGGGGTTATCAGCTGTCCACTGCTTAATTTTGTGCCGAGCTTGCCTCTTTATGTCTTGGGATATCCTCAGACCATTCACAAACAGCCTGGATATCCCTCGACTGTGCAGCTCCACTTAAGCCAGTGTTTGTTGACAGCTACCCCAGAGCAGAAGTTGAGAAGAGAAATAGAGCTCAAACCTCTTATGATGTTAAGTCATTTATTCCCTCTGTCCTGGGGGGGACAGAGCACCCGACCTGGGCAGAGTCAGCGAGGTGAGAGGGAGGGGCTTTTCATCCTCCTGGTTTTATCACAGACAGGGGAAAGGGGATCCCAGGGGCAGAGATGGGACAAACACCCAACCAGATCAGAGCCCGGGGGGCTGGAACCTAAGGGAGACCTGACTCAGTGACATGGCAGGGACCCGGCCAGGGGGGGAGGCCCAGGGGGGTCCACTGCAACACAAAACCTTTGGGAAGTTGGGGGTTAAAGAGTCCCTGCACCCTACAGATCATGTTGGCAGTGTTGGGGTTGGCATGGTGTTTCCAGAGGCTGAGTTTAATGGGAATGCCAAGTGTTGCTGCTGTTGGTGCTTGGCAGATTGCCACAGGCCACTTCAGGAGTGAGAGTGTTCTGTGGAAACCCGGCTTTGCCCTTTGTGTTTGCATTCTCCATTTCACAGCTCCCTTGGCACTGACTGGAGCAAAGCAAGATTTGATCCATGGAATCATTCGGGTTACAAAGGACCTTTAAAATCATCAAGTCCAAGCATTCCTCCAGCACTGTCCTGTTCACCAACTGTCCTGGTCACCACTAACCCACATCCCAAATGCCACATCCACATGTTCTCTGGATGCTTCCAGGCATGGTGACTCCACCATCTCCCTGGGCAGCCTGTTCCCATGCTTTACATGCCTTTCCATGAACACATTTCTTCCTAATATTCAAAGTAAACCTATTCTGGTGCAATCTGATACTTGAACATTCTCATTTCTCTGCAGCTCCTCTGTCTCCCTTTAATAATGGATGTGACATTTCAGCTCACTTGGGAGGGGTTACAGCTCCCTCCTGGGAGCAGTAGGACATGGTGGAAATTGGATGTATTAATCAGGAGAGTACTCTTGGGAGAAAGGCTGGGGAGTCTCTCACTGGCACATAAAGGTGCAGAAAGCATCAGTGTGCCCCTGGTACTACCTCAGGCTCCACTGAAGCCAGACCAGACTCTGACTCCTTTCTACCATCTGTGCTAATAAGGACATTGTCAGGAAAGGGAATAACAATTTCTCTCCCTGGAATGTTCAAGGTCAGGTTGGACAGGGCTTGGGGCAACCTAATCTGGAAGTGGAAGGTGTCCCTGCCCATGGCAGGGGGTTGGAATGAGATGGTCTTTAAGGTCCGTTCCAACCCAAGCAGTCTGGGATTCTGTGATCATAAGAGAACCATTTTTGTAAATCCCATTTCCTGGCACTACCTCCATCAGGAGTTCCCAGAGTAGTAAGAACACCAAGGCAGGGCTACAGGAGACCATCTTTGGTGTGACAGGAGTAGAAAAGTAGTTCTTTTCCTGCAGCTGTTGTAACTCCATATCCTCTCTAAAGGCTGATCAATACAAACACTGACTCGATGAAAGGAGTCCTGTTTAAGGGCATGGAATTTGCATGAAGCTGGGATCATAGAATCCCAGGCTGGTTTGGGTGGGAAGGACCTTGAAGCTCACCTCATTCCACCCACTGCCATGTGCAGGGACACCCTCCTCTGTCCCAGGTTGCTCCAAGCCCTGTCCAGCATGGCCTCGGACACTTCAGGGATGGGACAGCCACAGCTTCTCTGGGCACCCTGTGCCAGGGCCTCCCCACCCTCAGACCATGTTGATGTTTGTAGTAGAAATGCTTTGCTGTCTAGAAAAGCCAGTTGGGCAGTTTTGAATGTATTTTATTGCACAAATCCATCCATTGGGATGATTTCTCTCTCCACGCAGCCGAAGCCCAGCGTGAGGAAGGAACGCGGGTGCTGAGGGCGGTGCTGAAGGTCCGGGAAGAGGGACCACTGCAGCATGCCAGGGAAACAGCCCGGCTCCTGCATGCTCTGGCCATGATCCACTACCTGGGCCTGGATTTAGCCAAGGTAGGTTGTGTCTGAAAAGGTTCAGGTGAACTGGCCAGCTGCCCTGGGGGTCATTCTATCTCCTGCACCTCTTGTTCCCCAGTACCTCTCCTGAGCCCACAGTGCTGGTGACCGAGGACAAAGTGCCTCATAGCTCTCAAACCAAGGGGTTTGGGATATTGAGAGGAAATCCTTCCCTGTGAGGGTGGTGAGGCCCTGGCACAGGGTGCCCAGAGAAGCTGTGGCTGTCCCATCCCTGGAAGTGTCCAAGGCCCAGTTGAATGGGGCTTGGAGCAGCCTGGGACAGTGGAAGATGTCCCTGCCATGGGACATGAGATTGTCTTTCAAGTCCCTTGCAAGACAAACTATTCCATGCTTTTGTGATCTGCACTCTGTCAAGGCTGACAATCCTGGTGGATGTGTTTTGGTCTCTGCCAGGCCAGTGGATCCTGCAGTTACCCACATTTTCTGCATTCATCCTTTATCTGGGCTATTCTGGCAGTGTAGCTGGCTTTAGACCTGAGCTCAGGAATTACACAGAGAACAACACCTGGGGCTCACAGACCTGTCCTTTATCCAGATTCCCCTGAGTTCAAAGTTCAGTCTTTTGGAGTCTGTAATTCCAGTTTGGAATCTGCATTCCTTCTGGCTAAAGAATGCACAGGTGACTGGTAACTTCTCTGTTTTACCAAGAATTGATTTTGAGGAAGTGCTGAGCAGAAACCATCTGGAAATCAGGCCTGTCTGTTTGGGATCAGATCTCAAAATTCCAAGTTTCTTCAGCCTGGGTTTTGAGGAGTGAAAATACAGATGTTGAAATACTATTGGTCACTCCATTGTATTATAGAAAACCACAACTGTGGGAGTATTTGGGAGACACAGACAAATTTAAATCAGAAAAAAGACAAAGCTTTATAATTGTGAGAGTGTCTGATCCCTGGATCAGCTACCAAGGGAAATTATTTAGCTCCTTATCGAGAGAAATGAAGGATTTAGTTCAGAGTCAATGCAGCTGTTTTTTTTGTTTTTTTTTTTTTCCCCTGACATAGCTTCGGGATTGTTCAGAGGAGCTGTGTTGGACAGGAGGTGATGTCCAGCATAGGGGGCTGGGGTCAGTAATCTCCTGTCTGCACCACTGGATCCTAAATATGGGATCTGCTGGCAGCTTTAGGCTCTCTTGTAAAGCAGCTTGTACAGGTCACCTCGGAAAGGGAGCCTGGATCTGCTCCAGGCTGCTGCTGCACTGAGACTCAGCAGGTACTTAACTACCTCGTGACAAAAGCCAGATTCCTGACAATTCCTGGGTGTTTGTTCTATCCCATTCCAGGCCCAGGAGGTGGGGATGAAAGCCTTTGACTTGGCCAAGAAGCTGCCCCAGCAAGACTCTCTAGAAACCATTGGTCACCTGCTGGAGTTGATTAATGCCCAGTTTTCCCACACCACATAAAAACTGGCTCTGCTGGACCCAGGTGTTTGGCCAAGTTCTCTCTTACCTGGTTTCCTGAGCACCACGAGCGTCACAAGCCCTTGGTCCTTCCTGCTGCTGCCTCTTTCTGGCTGCCTCCCTGGCTGTCCCAAACTGTTTGGAAAATAAACATTTTGGTCTGAGTTAATCTTCATGGGTTGCTCCACCTCTGTAACATCTCAGGGAGTAACAGCACCAGGATGAGAAACAAAAGCACCATGAACACACTGAATAAATGGTTTATTGGCCAGACTGGGAATAAGCAAACAGCCTTTCACAGTGTTGTGGTGGTTGTCCAGGAACCAAAATGAGCTCAGGTGTGTTTCTTACTGGTTTCCTGACTTTTCTTGCCAGTTTGGTGAGAGAGATCCCATGGAGGGATAGGAGAGGAACACAGGGCAGGGCTGGTGTGGTGGACACCTGCTCCTGGGGACTTGGTTGGGCTTGACAAGGTGTTGCAGCTCCCTGCAAAGCCCCTCCATCTCCAAACCCATTTCTAGAGAATCCCAGACTGGTTTGGGGTGGGAGGGACCTTAAAGCTCATCCCACTTCACTCTCTGCCATGAGCAGGGACACCTTCCACTAGGGCAGGTGCTCAGAATTTTCTCTTTCTGCAAAGCTTCTCATAGCTCTGGGAACTGAGAGACTCCTTTGTGACACTTCCATGGGTAGAAGTTCCACAGGAAGAATTTCGGTCCAGGAGGGACCATGGGAGGCATGTGTGAGTGTAAGCAGTGTTGAGGGAAAGAATGAAAAGGCTCCAACTGGGCATTCAAACCTAAAGGAGATGTAGTTTCCTTCTGCTAGAGAGCTGACATCCCCTTGGATCTGCCACCAGCCTCTGGTGCTGGTGCCACCCCAAGGCCCATTCCCAGCTGGCTCCTGCCCCAGGGAACAACAAGACCCCTCGGGACAGAGATGACCCTGCTGGGGAGGGACAGGGACACCAGAGCAGGGCCAGCCACCAGAAGGCTCCAGAGGCCATGGGGAGTGTGGGAAGCTCGGTGCAGCCACCGGAGCTCCTGATCCCTCACGGCTGGGAAAGGGGAGAAGGGAATCTTGGCCTGTGCCAGGCTGAGCCCTGAGCTCTGATTAAGGCTCATTTACTTCAGGAGGATTTATGAGGGTGTTTAATTGCCTCGCCGAGTTGGGCTGGAGTCAAGTGCGCTTTGTAAATGCTTCATCAAGCTGGGGCCTGAGCAATTAGCAGGGATTGCTGCTGCTGCAAAACCGTAGGTTCAGCCACGTTCAGTTCCAGGGGGTGGGCTAAGGCTGCTCAGGGTGCATGGCCCAGGTCTGGGGAAGGGCTGGGAGACCTCCCAACACTCCTGTGGGAGATGGTGGTGGTTTCTCCACCTCATCAGGTGTGGAACAACCACCTCCATGGGGTGGGGGATGCTGGAAGCGGCTGGAATGGTCATCTCAGTGGGTTCAGAGTGCTGGAAGGGGTTGGAACGACCACCTCTGTGGAGTGGAGGGTGTTGGGGGGCTGTGCCTGCTGGCACAGTGCCCCAGGGCACAGGGATTTGGGTCACCAGGGATTTGGAGCTCGGTTGTGGCTGTAATCCTTCCAGTGCTCCCAGGCTGAGCCTGTGGGACCATGTGGCTGCTCTGGACGTTCAATAAAACAAACCCAGCCTGAAAATGAAGGTTGTGCAGGGCTGAGCATCTCCTGGAGCCAGGAATGAAACAGCAGCATGAGGAAAAGAGCCCTGGGCAGAGAAAGAACATTCTGGGGAGGTGTAAAAGACACTACAAGAGCGATTTCCTATAACAGCCGTGCCCAGTATGTGCCCTGCAGGGCAAAGAGCTGCTTCAATAAATAGAAAAAAGCCCGGTGACCAAGATCAGCATTTCTTTGCCTGAAAGTGTTTGGGCTTGCAGTTCTTGGCACCTTCTCAGCTGAAGGTGAAAAAAACCAAATCCACAGAGCAGCAACCTCCTCCCTCCCTTCCCTTGCTCAGGTGCTCGTGGCATGACTAAAGCTCTGTCCCAGGCCAGGGGAGCAGGTTTGGGATGCACAGGGCAGGACAGCTCCAGCCAGGTCATCCCTGTGATCCCAGCCCAGACTGCTCCAGGCAATCAAAATCAGGTCGTGCACCCAGAGCAGATATTTTTCAACCAGGTGAATTGTTCCCATGGTGGCAAAGCTTTGCAGGGACACACACTTCCAGAGCCCCCCCACCCCTGGCTGGGCAGGGAAAGTCCCACTCCAAGAAATAAAGGCACAGGACACCAGGGGTGGGTGGCTGCTCACATTCTCCTTTATTGTTCACACCACACACCTGCCCCTTGGCACTTCACTGCAGGGATTTGCTTAAAAAAAAAACCACACACACTCCCACAGCTTCATGCAGCTGTGCCACAAGCAGCTGAGCATGGGCATTTTTAAAGAGATTTATTTTATTCCTCCTCCCCCCCAACCTTTATTTTCTTTCATGTGTGGGCAAGTGTTATCACTTCCAAACCAGACCAATAAATTAAAAAAAAGATACTAATAAAAAAAAAAAAAAACAAAAACAACAACAGCAAAAAACCCACCCCACACAAACAAAAAAAACAACCATCCCTGTAGCTTTTGGGAATGTGCCAGGAGCTCCCACACCAGCTGCATTCAGGGAAATGTCTTTTTTTTTGTGTGTGTTTTCAGTTTTGTTTGAAAAGGACAGTATTTCTCATGTGTATTTTTTTTCTTTAATATACTACAGCCTGAAATTCAGTGCAATAGATACAACTACAGTGCAGAACTATACAAAAGTCATCCTAACCATGTACAAGCTTTTTTTTTCTTAGTTGCTATAGAAACTATAACCTTTTTCTGTACCTTTTGTATACATTATACAGTGTGAATATACTCCGGGAATATTTACAGTACTTGGCTTATCAAATCAAAAACGCTATAACTTAAATGTCTACTATTAACAACCATTGAACAAAAATATATATAATATAAATATCTTCCAGTCTATACACAGAGCAGGAAACAGCTGTATCCATGCAGTGCTGGATTTTGGTGACTCCCAGGATGGGGGTGGTGATGGAGGGGGATGTTGTCGTGTGCGGCTGCCGCTGGCGCTTCACTGTCGGGCAAATATTGCCGAGATTAATCCCAAAATTCAACAAGAACACATCCCCCCCTCTCCCATTTTCTCCTCCCAGCTGGAATTCAGGCAAAAGGAGAGGAGCCTGCTGCAAGGGATTGACCTTTCCAACCGATCCATCCGGACGGCTCCGTCCTCCACGCTGCCCCAGGCGGGAGGTCCCCGTCCATGAACCCACCGTGGGGCTTGAAATCAAGGAGACTTTAAAAAATGACTCATTTTCCTGGTAGTTTTTTTTTTAAAAAAATATTAGATTTAGTCAATTTATGTAATTTTTTTCCCTCTATGATTAGAACGTTAAAAAATAAGTTTCCAGCTTTTAAAAAACTTCCTCTATGATTTTCCATTAAATAACTATTGCGTCATTAATAAAAAACAGGGAATTGCCCTCCTGCTGGCAGGGGCTGCATGGCTGGGTTTATAAAACACCTATTGGCTTTGAAATCTTGGACGCAAAACCAGCTAAAAAATAAAATAAAAATCATTTCTAGTAGGGAGAAAAAAAAAAATTATAATAAAATAGGTCAGTCTGTCCCCAATAAACCAGTGGGGGAGGCTGGAGAAGGGGTGTCGGAGCCAGACCCCCCCCACTCCCTCCTGCCTGGGGTCTGTACAAAGTGTTTTAAAAAGTCCCCCCGGGTTGGGGGGGCGGTGGCGCCGGGGGTCCCGGTTACACCTGCGAGTCAGCGCCCAGGCTGTGGAACTCGTCCGGGGTCTTGTCGCTCTGGCCGCCCCCGCCCTGCCGGAAGCCCGAGGCAATCTCGTCAAAGGTCCGGCCTTTGGTCTCCGGCACCTTGAAGTAGGTGAAGATGAAGAAGAGCACGAGCAGCACCGTGAAGATAATGAAGACGTAGGAGCCGCAGAGTTGCTGAGATTGAAGGGAAAGGGGGAGGTGAGTGCATGGATGGAGGTCACACAATCGTGGAGTTGTTGAGGCTGGAAAAGCCTGCCAAGATTGAGTCCAACCACCAACCCGGTATTGCCAGATCCACCCCTAAACCCACGTCCCCAAGTGCCACATCCACATGTTTTTGAGCACTTCCAGGGATTGTGACTCCACCACCCCCCTGACCACCCTTTTCATAAAGAAATTTTCTCAATATCTGATCTAAATCTCCCCTGGCACAGCTTGGGGCTGTTTCCTCTCATCCTGTCCCTTGTTTCCTGGGAGCGGAGCATGACTCCTGCCAGGTGCACCCGCCTGTCAGGGAGTTGTGGAGAGCCAGAAGGTCCCCCCCGAGCCTCCTTTTCTCCAGGCTGAGCCCCCCAGTTCCCTCAGCTGCTCCTGCTGCTCCAGACCCTTCCCCACCCCTGTTCCCATCTCTGGACTCAGAGTGAAGGGCCATGGCTGAAGGATTAGCTGGTACCACCCTGCCCACACCTGCCATGGCCATCCAAGACCCAGGTCCTCCTTTCAAGGAACATCTCAAGTTCCATCAGGAACACTGAATCCAGTCCAAGCTCTGGCCCCAAGTCCTCCTTCCCAAGGGACCTTAACCCAACCAAACCACCTCAGCCCAGGTTTTAGGACCCTGGAATTCAGCACTGGGATCCAGAAGCAAGATTTGGCACCGAGATCTGACACCAGGACGCCACACCAAAATCTGGAAACGTGATCCAGCACCAGGAACCAGCAACCAGACGTGGGATTTGGATTTGGCAGCTGGGTCCAGCAATGGGATCCTGCACTGAAGTCTGGCACAGGGATCCAGCTGGACACTCTTTCCATCCCTGATCCAGAACTGGGATCTGGATCCACCCTGAACCAACACAGTCTCAAAGGGTGAGACTGAGACTCCCCTGGATTCCTGGCATCCCCTGGGACTCCCAAACTCCTGTATCCCCACTCACACCCCCACTCCCCCAGTACTCCAGCTGTGATTACCGCAATGTACTGGAAGCCCATTCCCACAATGAAGTTGGAGGTCCAGTTGGAGAGCCCAGCCACGGCGAAAGCGGCGGGACGGGGGCCTTGGCTGAACAGCTCCGCCACGATGAACCACGGGATGGGGCCTGGGCCAATCTCAAAGAAGGCCACAAACCCAAAGATGGCCACAATGCTGAGGTAGGACATCCAGGGCATTTGGTCCTAGGCCAAGGGAGAGGGAGAAGGTCAGTGCTGTGAAGGAACATGGCACCTGGACAACTCAGCTAGTGCTGGCAGAGGAGCCATGAGCTGGAAACTGGAATTTTGGGAGCTCAGCAGAGATGTGACAATGGGGACTAAGGAGGAATAAGTCATTCCTCCATTCCAACCATCCCTCCTCAACCTCCTCCTCTTCCCAGCATCCCCAGCACTCACCAGCAGTGTGAGGGCGATGGTCATGAGAATGGCACATCCAGCCATCCCCGCCAGCCCAATGAGGTGCAGGGTCCTGCGCCCAGCTCGCTCCACCACGAACAGCTGTGGGATGGACATGGCCTGTCAGCACCTCTCCAGCTTGCAGGGAAGGCCCCTTCTCCCACCTTCCCTGGAGAGACCCCAGGGGGTCCCAAAACTCACCGAGACCACAGTGAAGGCTGTGTTCACCACACCAGAGCCAATGGTGGCGTAGACAGGCTGCTCCACCCCTGACTTCTCAAAGATGCTGGTGGAGTAGTAGAAGACCTACAAAGGGCAGGGAGGTGCCACAGGTCAGGTCCTGGAGCTCTGGGTGAACCAAGCTGACCCCCTGCATCCAGATCCCACCCAGACTCACCGCGTTGATCCCTGAAAGCTGCTGGGAGAGCTGTAGGACAATGGCGATGAGGATGGGCTGGCGGTACATGGGTGAGCGGAACAGCTCCATGATGGTGACCTTCTTCTCCCTCATCATCTGCCGGCTCTCCTCCTTCATCTCCTGCAGGTCGCTGCTCACGTCCGTTGTGCCCCGCAGCTTCTTGAGGACTGAGAGGGAGAGGTGGGGTCAGGAGATGCCAAGGACCCTCCAGAGTGCCAGCATGGGCCCTGAGGAGGAGTCACTCACCACTCTTGGCTTTGTTCTCCTCGTTGCGGTTGATGAGCAGGAACCGGGGGCTCTCGGGGGCAAAGGGCAGGATGATGCACTGCAGCAGGGCAGGAACGAAGATGAAGCCCAGCAGCAGTGGCCAGAGAGAGTCATTTCCCATGATCAAGTCCAAACCAAACACCTGAGGAAGAGAAGAGGGACTGAGCCACCTATCCCAGCTGGAAAAGTCCTAGTTGGACACAACTCTGCAACTCCTGGTGCACTCCAAGCAGGGACATCCATCCCTGGGACTCCTCCACTGCTTCCAGGTGGCCAACAAGTGTCAACATCCTGATGCTTCCCATCCCAAACCTTCAGATCCCACAGCAACCCTGCTCCTGCTGAGTTCCAGTTCTACCCCTCCCACCCCAGCTCCAGCTGAAAGGCTGTGCAGATCCACAGCTACTCATCCCTGCAGCCCCTGATGAGTGTCAGGACCAAAAAAACGGGGAAACCTCCCCAAAACATTCTCCAGCACTCACCTGTGCAATGAGGATGCCCAGGACAATGCCAAGCTGGTGGAAGGTCCCCAAGGCTCCCCGCAGGGCAGTGGGGGACACCTCACCCACGTACATGGGCACAAAACCTGTGGTGAGGCCAGAGTAGAGGCCAATGATGAAGCGGCCAAGGATGAGCATCTCAAAAGAAAAAGCCATCTTGGAAAAGCCCATGAGGACAGCTGAGACAAAGGCGAGGATGTTGGACATCAGCATGGAATTCCGTCTGGAGAGGGATGGAGGAGAGAGGTGAGGAACACCAGGAGAACCCCAACATCAGCCCTCGGCAGTCCTGGAACACCAGGGTGGAGTGAGGCAGCACAACCTCCCCACTGAGTGATCCACCAGGGATCCACCAGGGATCCACCAGGCTCAGAGCTCACCTTCCAAAGCGATTGACAAAGAGACCCACAGAGAAGGAGCCAATCATGCCACCAACAGAGAAGATGGCAACAGAGAGGGACCAGAGCGTGGTAAGGGTGGCGGGGCTGATGGGCTCCTGGTATCGGTACAGCCACGTGCGGTTGTAGAAATCCTCAATCACCTGGAAAAACGAGGAGAGAAACCAAACCACGAGTCAAACCCACCCTCACTTCAGCCGTGCCACCAGAGGGACGAGGTGGCCACCGCAGCTCACAAGACAATGCGTCACCGGAGCCACCGGTCGAGGCTCGACTCCAGCACAAGGGAGGGAACCTGCTGGGATACGTGTGGGAAATGCAGCCAGACGGGTTTTGGGCTCGCCCTGCCCGGAGAGGGAGAGACTGCACTGCCAAAACTCGCCAGGCGGGCACGGGGAGGTCACGCTG
Organism: Lanius collurio; assembly: GCA_020086605.1. Taxonomy (NCBI): domain Eukaryota; kingdom Metazoa; phylum Chordata; class Aves; order Passeriformes; family Laniidae; genus Lanius; species Lanius collurio. Next base: position 654,737 of record JACBWW010000073.1, on the reverse strand, counting down.
CTCCCCAGGGCAGGGCAGGAGCCAGAGATGTGCCAGCCCCACGGAGGAAGAGAAGGAACACAGGGCAGTTCCCATCCCCTTGGATCCAGAGTTGGATTTCCAGGTTTTTTTCCCCCCCCCCAAGAATTCCATAACATGCAATCTCTGCCATGGTTCTGCAGGACTGTGATGCCAACACCCAAAACAGGCCTTGGTCTGAAACACCAAGAACAGCCTGGTTTGTGAATTTTAGGTGGTTTTATATAAATTTTGGATCTTCTTAAATAAATTTGGTATATTTTTATATAAAAAAATGTATACACTTATACACAAAATATATACATTTTGTATACTTTTAAGGTATTTTTAAAGCCAGTCCATCACTGGTAGCTTCACCAAGTTCCTGTCCCTGCCTATGGCTGAGACATGGCCTAAATGACCCTCTAAAGGTCCCTTCCAACCCAAATCCTTCATAATACCATGATGTAAGGGTCACTCATCCCCAAACCACCATAGCAAAGGGCGCCATAACACCCCACCAACCCAAGTTGGAAGGAGCAGAAATTCCAGAGGTTCCCTGCTCTGCTGGGCCTCAGGTGGCTCCAAGATTCTGCTGCTCTGAAGGGTTTCACTCCCAATTCACTGTTTACACCATTGTGCTTCACTTTCCACTTTTCCCATCAATCCAAGCCCAAACAGGAGCCCTGGCAGAGACAGCACAAGAAATTCACACTGCACTGGATACAAGTCCCTGTAGTAGTATTTTTCTGAGTTGTTCCTTTTCCAAAGGAAAAAAAAATTAGAATTGCCATATTTAAGTGATTTTGTTTCCTTCTGTTTCACATGAAGGTTTGGATGCTTTTCCCCCTTTTCCCAATATCCCCAAAATAAATAATTGAATGGATTACTGGAGAAGTCTGGGCTGGCTCAGACTCTCAGTAGAGCCAGGGGTTCTCTAAAAATAACACCCCCTCCTGCCTCCTTTCTCCTGAAAAAAAATGATGCTTTGAAGAATCCAACATTTTTTGTGGGGGAGAGAAGAGGATGAAAAATGGGTTTAAATGGAGAAGAGTGGGAAAAAAAATTGTTTTCCCCAAAACTGGGGCCTTTCCCCCCTTTTCAGCTGAGCATTGTGGTGCATCCTCATCCTGCAGTTCCATGAATCCCAATACCAGTGCATTCCAATCCTGTGCTTGGATGCATCTTAATGCACCTCCATGCCAGCTCTGCATCCCTGTGCATCTTCATCCTGATCATTCACTCCAGTTTATCCCAGTGCATCCCCATCCTGTGCCCCAATGCATCCTGAGGCATTCCTGCACCTCCATGCATCCCCATCCTGTGCCCCAGTTTATACCAATGCAACCCCATTTCAAGTCCACTGCATTCCAGTCCTGCACAGTAAGGTGTCCCTATCCAAATCCTACACTTTATGTGTCCCCATCCTTTAAAGCTGGGATGACCCCCTGTGTCCAGCACATCCTGCTGCCCAGGAGGACCCTCATCCCATCTGCCCTTGTGCTCCCACATGGAGCATCCCAAATCCTTCCACCCAACACAGGTGACTCGTCCTGCACCACGTGACTCCTCCTGGCCTGAGCCCCAGGGATTCATCCCCAAAATCATGAGGAAAACTGTGGCAACACCCATCAGGAGGGGCTGGATTTGGTGGGGACTGCAGGCACCAGAGCTCAGTCCCACAGGAAGCTCACAGCTGATCCCTGTCCCTGTCACCCAGAGCAGCCAGCTGGTGAGAAATGGAGATGGAGAAAAATCCTTCAGACCAGGGAAACAAAGGCCCTCCTGGGATGGGCTCCCCCCAGGGTGGTGATCACAGCATTCCTGCTTCCCCCCGTGCCAGAGCTTGGGAAAATGAGGGCAGATGGTGGGGAGCAGCTCCTCAGTGCATTCCCAGGGATTTCCCATCTCCAGAGATTCAAACACTGCTCCATTGCCCCTCTTCCCAAGCAGGGTGCTTAGGGCCACCCAAGAATGAACATGCCCAACATCAGAGTAGTCCACGTGAGGACAAGGAGGCATGGGGATATTTTAGGAGGCTGATGCCCTCAGCAGCACCCTGCAGGTTCTGGGTGGGAGCTGCAGCCTCCAGCCACAGGAATTGAATCACAGAATTCAGTACCAGATAATGCAACACCTCAAACAAATTCCTGGGGTTTTTTTTCTCTTCCCACACTGATGGGGCCTGGGCAGTTTTTCCACAGGGTCTTCACTCCCACGAGGAGTTTTCCCAATGCTTGAGGTGACATTCCAGAGCCACTCACTGGGATGGGATTAAACAATGGCTGCTGGATCCTGCCCTGGTGGGTTGAATTCTTTGGGGTGGTGACATTTGGGGACAGCTCTGCTCCCTCCAGAGCCCAGGCTGTCCCTCCACACCTTATCCCAGCACAAGAGCTGTGCCCAGGGAGCACTGCAAGCACCACATGGGAATTGCGAGCTAATTTTCCAAGTCTTTAACACCTCAAACGGGCACCAAATTTGGGAAAAGTCATGTGGCCATTTTCCCTGGCCCACGGGTATCTACCAGCAGCTGGAGGGTCCTGGCTCCATTAGGGGAGGAGCCAACACCTCCTTTGCCCCATTCCCCTTACAGCACTTCCCAGCCCACCCCCTCTCCTCCTGGGATGTTGTGCCAGAACACAAAACTCCAAGGTAGGGCTCTCTGTCCAGAGCAGCCACTCAGGATGACTCAAACCTTAATTAACTCCCAGACCTTCACTAAGAGCCAAGGTTAAAAGTTCCACCGGCCACACCCAGAGAGCATCCTGCAGGCACTGCTGGGATTTTTCCCAACAAAAATGCCTAGCAAGGAGGAAACAAATTCTCCTGGGAAGGCTGGAGCTAAATAACTCCCTCTCAAATCCCATTACAGCCCTAAGCTGCCTAGTGGGATGTACTATTTTAGCCAGGCTGGCAGCAGAGGCTGGTTTGTTTTCAGACACGGGGCAGGGGGGGATGGAATTTTGCAGTGGAGGGGCTGGAATTTCCCTCTGGAGGGCTCTGGGAGCACTCACCTTCTGCGGGGCATTGATTACACCAGTGTTGTATCCAAACTGGAGGGAGCCCAGCACCGCTCCTCCCACAGCCAGCATCAGTCGAGCCGTCATCTGCCAAAAAAACACGGAAAAGGGGTTAAATCTGGGATCCCCACAGCCCTGTCTCCCCCACCAGAGTGATCCCAGGGCACTGCATGGGATTCTGGGAAGGTGGCGAGTACAAATATTCAGGATAAAAGAGAAAACTCACTTTTTTTGGTGTTGAGGGGGAAAAATAATTACAAAAATGTCATTTTGGGAGTTAAAAAAAAACATGGTTTGGGGGATTCCAAGAATTTCGGCCCTGGAGTGGGTTGGAGGTGTTATCTGGGCTCCAAGGGACCCCTCAGAGGCTCCACGTGACCGTTGGGCTCCAGGCCAATGCCGGCCGCTCCCGGGGCACGGCCGAGCCTCCGAGTGCTCCCGGCCAAGGATGCTCTGGGAAGTCGTCACTAACGAAGGTTTTCCATCAGAGTCTAATTAAGAGTCGCTGAGCAAAATCCTGGTTAGCTGGCAAAGCCTTCTCAGGGCTCCTCTTCCTCCCGCCTGAGCTGGAGCAACAATCAGAGCCTTGTTTGGGAGCAGGGTCAGGGCAGGCCAGCGCTTGGGCCACCTTCGTTAGCGGCCCAATTATCCCAAGCAGGAGATTTTCCCGGCACTAGAACCAGGATCCGACATTCCCACTTAATCAGCTTTGGGATGAGCCACGTGAAATTTATAAACCCCTTAATTTGAGGGGGAGGGGGGGGAGGGGGGTAGTCCTCCCTGAGTATCAACATGTCATCCCCAAGGATGCTTCCATGGGGTCTTGGATTAAAATTCCCAAAGGATCGATGCCTCAGATCCCATCTAAATGAGGATGGGTGACTCCAATTTCCCCCACAAAAGGATATTTTTTTATATTTAAGAACCATTTTCCTCTTTCTTTGAATAAATAATGGAATTAATGCTGCTCCCTGACCCTGCCACTCCGGACACCACCTCTCTGCGTGTGAAAGTTCCCAGGGAAAAAGCAGAGGGAATGAAGCCAGGCCCATTAATGAAGCTCATTAATTAGGCTTGGCCCCAACACAACTAATCAGGGAGGCTTTGGCACTTGGATTTGGTCGGTGCTTCGGAATAAATCCACCCCAGGGAGAAAACGCTGCATTTGGGAGGGCACAAACAGACTGGTGGTATCCCAAAAACACTGAAAAAGACCCAAAAAAATCCCACAATCCTAACTGTGACCTTATCCATGCCCCAAAAACATAGGATAGGAATGCACCTGTTGCTTGGGGAAACCTTATTTAAAAAATGAGGGATTTGGGGGATTTGAGTGGGTTGGGTGGGGGGAATTGGGAGGTTTGGTGGAGAGGGTGATTTTCTTTTGCTTTTTTGGGATCCCCCTGATGTGTTTGGGTCCTGGTTTTGCCTTTTCCTGGCTAAAGGGCACCCCGGGAGCTGCCAGGCGCTCCCCTAGGTAGGGCGAGCACAGGTGAGTCACGGCTGCAGGGATGGGGATGCGGCAGCCGCGTGAACTTTGCTCCAGGAAGGTGAGAGGTAACAACACCTTGATGCTCCCACACCAGCCATTACCCCCAAAAAAACCCCTCCAAAATTAAATGCATTTTTCCATTTTAACATTTGGAAAAAAGGGAACTTTTCATGGCTACTTAAAAAAAAAAAAAAAAAAGGACTTTTGGTTTTAATTCCAGAACAAAAGCCTTCAATTTTGATTAAATTCCAGCAGTTTGAAGAGATGAAAGGGTAAAACTGGCAGGAAAATTGCTTTTTGGAGGCTCTTCCCGAGTAGGGTCAGGGTGAGTCAGCTCCTCCCGCTCCCTTCCCGGCTCCAAACGTGCTGCCCAGCTCTGATCCGGGAGCCTTTCAGCTTCAACGTCGCCATTAAAGGCAACTTTGGGGGGAAAAAAAATAATTAAATAAATGAAAAAGTAGATTTTTAAGGGCAGCTTTGCCCAGGCAGCTCCTGCCAAACCCCACGTGGGGCTGTGGGGAGATTTTTTAACTCCTTGCGGGAAAAAACAGCTTTATCAGGAATTTTGGGACAAATTCCCTCTTATTTCCATAAAATAAACTTATTTAAGCCTGACTAGACCTCAAACTCCTTGGCTTTATCCCTAATAATTCCTCTGTGTTATCAGAAAGCCAGAATTTTAATAAATTTATAGTATTTGTTTTCTTCTTAGCTGCTTCCTGCTTCCTCTCCAGCTCCAACACGGAAGCCAGGACACTCCGAGGAGGATCGGGTGGGGGGGTGACAGGGCCCCCCCAAACCCGCTGCCTTAGGCTTTACAACTCTATTTTTAACCCATTTTTTTTATCCTCCAGCCTGGAAGGACTTTGGGATAGAGCCCACCTCATGGATCAAAGGAATAATCCTTTTAAAAGCAAAATAATAATAATATTGAAATATTAATACAAAGATATTAAAAGAGTGGCCCAGCAGGGAATTCCGACTTTTTTCACTCCAGCATGGAGGATTTTGGGATGCTGCTCCCTCACAGAAAAACAGAATGCATAATTCCTTCAAAACAGTATTAATAAAAAAAAAGTGTCCCAGAAGGGAATTTCAACATTTTTACTCCAGTGCAGAGGGATTTGGGCAATTTTGGGATGCTGATTGTTTCATGGATCAAGTGAATTAATTATTTCTTTAAAAGCAAATTAGCAATAACATGGGGGAAAAAAAGGTCCCAGGAGGATATCCTCTTTTTTTTACTCCAGCATGAAGGATTTTGGGATGCCGCTGCCTCATGAAACACAGAAATTATTTATTCCTTTAAAACAATATTTTTTTAAAAAGAGTCTTATGAGGGAATTCAAATTCTTTTTTTCGCTCTATCATGGAGGATTTTGGAATGCTATCTGTCCCACGGAGCAAGAAAAAAATAATAATTCCTTAAACATCAAAATAATAGTTAAAAGGGAGTCTCACGAGGCAATTTTGGGGAAAATCCACATGACAAAGACACCATTTAAATGATCCATGAGAATTTAAGGAGCTGCTCCCGAGTGCTCCCAGCCGGGGATGTCAGAGGGGATGTGGGGAGTGGGTGCAGCCCCTGCTCTCATGGGCACATTCCTGGGAGCGAGGACACACGGACAACACGGCTACAGCTGCCTCCCAACACGGGAAAAGCTTGCACCCCCACGGAAAACCAGGAAAAACCCACTCCAAACTCACAGGAGGGGCCTTAAAACCAGAGAATTTTGGGGGTCACACCGGCACTCTGGGGACCGGGTGGGATTTGGGCTGTGGGAGAGAACTGGAGGGATGGGAAGAAGCATCGGAGTGGCGGAATTTGATTTTTTTAATTTATTTTTCTTCCCTACTTAAAGGTCATCCGGGGACGGCGACACGATCTCGAAGAGTTTGGCAACTGCGACAAGCATGGGAGACGTTTTTGCATGGAATGAGCTAGAAAAAAAAACACGGAATGTGTAAAACCCTCCCCCCCTCCCCAATCCTGGGTTAATAATATTAATTATTAAATTTAAGGGGGGTGGGGAGGGATGTTAGTCCTCCACCTCCCAACCGCCAGCTTCTTCCATTAAAAAATCCGGTTTTCTTTCCATGCAAAACACACTCTGGATGGAAGTGTCGCCCATCAGCGCTCGGCAAATCCGCCCTGCGATTAATTACCTCTGCAAAAATTAATCATTTCTAACCCAAATCCATCCATGGCGGGGAGTTACAGAGCTGGAAAGGAGCGGGAACGCCACTCCGACTCCATTCGGGAAGCCGGGAGTTAAAGAGCGTCGGATTTGGGTATGAGACCAAATTTGTGTTTAATTCCTGCCCCCATCACCGCGCTGCCGGCCGGCACGTTCCTGGCTCCCACCCCCAATCCCACCACTCAGCCTGCAAAACAGGCGCTGCGGGCGAGCCGGCTCGGAATAAAATCATAAAAAACCAGGAGATACATATATAGAGATGGATATAGAGCCGTTAAATGTAACAAAACTGTGTATTTCATGTTGCAAAGGGGAGAGGGTGAAATACCAAGGGGGATCGTTTCCGTCACATCTTTAATTAGGATTAAATCACGATTTTGGGGGGGTTATTACACTTCGTGCCGCCACGAAGCCAATTTCCAAACATATCCCCCCGATCCCTCACCCCCCAAAAAACACTTGGATTTATCCCAGTTCTTCCCAGATGGGAATGTTTGGGAGGACGGGAATGTTTTGGTGGTTGGGGTAAAGCAAATGGGGGTTGATAAACA